>OY292511.1:1764386-1901351 GCA_958496325.1 Nomophila noctuella | reverse complement strand
TTTACTTTCAATTTGTATGTCGGGAGTATTTTTTTTTCGTTTGTCATTTTTATCAGAGTTGTAAGCCTATTTATTTTTGTAAAATAGGCGAGCGTTTATTTAAATGTATTTATGTGATTATTGGGTCTCGGGTGGGTAGTGTGACACGATGCTATGTAGTTGCTATGATAAATAAACAATTTAAAAATTAAATATTGTGTTTTATTTATTTAGAGAACTTATATCCGTAGTCGCTTCACTGTAATAACCAGACTCGCCAAATCCTGGATCATGGTCAAAGCGGACCTCGCACAGAATCGGGATAAACGCTAGGAATAAGATACAATATGCGTAGTACAGCCACCGTCAGATAGAAAGTGACACTCAGGGTACTCAAATAATAAACGCAACCAAATAGTCAATAATATCGGTACAAATTATAGTCCAGGAATTTTAGATTTTATCTGCGGAATAATTCCTAGTGAGCTGAATTTTTGTATACACCTTTATTTTGATATTGTAATGATGATGTGAAAAATCGACATTGATATCGTGCCGGCTAAAAAAGTTATAGGGGTCCAAACGTCACGAAAATCAGTTTTTCGCAAATATCTCGCGATCTATTGCTCAGAGGTCAATAATAATTTCATAAAAGTTGTTCGTCGTAAAATTGTCTACAAAAAAGGTCTCTTGCATTTTTCTGTAGAATTAACCGTTTTTGAAATAGAGACTAGAACGCACTCACATATGGTATTGTATACCGTACGGCGCATACCAAGGCTTAACCCTATTGTTTGTTTTTTTCCCTTTTTTGTTTGTGTGTTTTTTGTTAGCATAATGATCTACATATAGAAATATAAAGGACTTGTTATACTAGCACAGTCAGGAAAATAGGAATATCAACTATAAAAAACTAAGTGGCAATTTTTTTTGTCACTTTATAACTCAAAAACGGGCTCATCGATCCAAACCAAATTTTCAGGTTTGTACAGACTATTTAGTATATTATTATGTTTTATGTGAAGTTTGAACAAAATCGGTCGCTTCACTTTATACGTAGCGAAGCACGTACCGGGCGCTAGTAATGATATAGATATGCAATGTGAATTTTAGCAATTTTGATCCACGATCTGCGGAAAAAATCCTAGTGGGCTGAATTTTTGTATACGGCTTTATTATGATATTGTGATGAAGATGTGAAAAATCGACATTGATATCGTGCCGGCTAAAAAAGTTATAGGGGTCCAAACGTCACTGGACATAGCATATCTATATCATTACTAGCGGCCCGGTACGTGCTTCGCTACGTATAAAGTGAAGCGATCGATTTTGTTCAAACTTCACATAAAACATCTACTAAATAGTTTGTACAAACCCTGAAAATTTGGTTTGGATCGGTGGGCCTGTTCTTGAGTTATAAAGTGACAAAAAAAATTGCCACTTAGTTTTTTATAGTTGATATTCCTATTTTCCTTACTATACTAGTATTACAAGTCCTTTATATTTCTATATGTAGAATATCATACTAACAAAAAACACACAAACAAAAAAGGAAAAAAAACAAACAATAGGGTTTATATAGGGCAATAGGGTTTTGCCTTGGTATTCGGCGTACGGTATACAATACCATATGTGAGTGCATTCTAGTCTCTATTTCAAAAACGGTTAACTCTACAGAAAATTGCAAGAGACCTTTTTTGTAGACAATTTTACGACGAACAATTTTCGTGAAACCATTATTGACCTCAGAGCAGTAGATCGCGAGATATTTGTGAAAAACTGATTTTCGTGACGTTTGGACCCCTATAACTTTTTTAGCCGGCACGATATCAATGTCGATTTTTCACATCATCATTACAATATCATAATAAAGGTGTATACAAAAATTCAGCTCACTAGGAATTATTCCGCAGATCGCGGATCAAAATTGCTAAAATTACTGGACTATTAAGTTTCCATATTGTTGTCTTACTTATATTCGTTTAAAAAGTCAACACATTCAATTTTTCATAAGGATCGGTTCAGTTAAAACTTCATAAATATAGTTATAGACATGTTGCCAATGATCGAACTGAATTAAAGTCAGAAACTGTCTGAATCTGCAGGTTTCCTCACAGTGTTTTCCTTCACTACAGAGCTAATGGCACAAATCAACACAGATTTCGAAAAATTGAGTTGTGGGCCCGGATTCGAACCACGGACCTCACGTACGTATGTGAGGCGTGGTCCTTACCACTAGGCCACCATGCCCCCAAGATCTAACTATGAACCTACAGGGTGGAATTTCATTATTCCACCGAAGGAAAAATGGATAGCTGAACATAAATTCGCCATAAAAAATCAAATAACCTTATACCCCGCAAACCCACTTATCAGACCGACAATTGAATGCAGTTAATTCGTGTATAAAAATAAAAAGTCAATGAAAACAGTAAACAGTGTGATTCAGATTGCAGTTTGGAAAATTGTAAACATCCAAGTGCTGGGATTGTGTAGTATCGATAGCAGAAATATGAGTGTTTTGGTATTTCGTTATTTAGTACGAGGAGCTGTGGTTAGCGAGGACAAGAACTGTGTTTAACGCGCTCGGCTTGTGTTGTGATTTTTTTATGTTTTTTGTGTTTTATGGGAGGCAAGCGAACAAACGGTCTTCTGCAAGGTGGAGGTACTTCCCCATACGAGCGGCTCATTCGAGTAGAAGTTTTACTTAGCTCAACCTCTCTGAAAGTGTTAAGTCAAACAACTTTCGCAGAACCCAGTCATCGAATGGGTGATCCTCCGTGCTTCAGAAAGCACCCTAAGCCCTTGGTCTTGCGCCTGATCTCACTACCGTCATGTTCAGATTGTTGCCCCAGCGAACTATGAGAGTTAGGGACTAGGGAGTGCTCCTGTGCTTGCGCAACTCACTTGTGCCGTTCAAAAACGGCCGGGTAAAAATTTGATGTTAACGCCCCCCCCCCCTGGTGTAACACTATCGTCTGAAAAATCGAAATTACTTATCAATTTCCATCGACAAAACCACATCACATCACTAAACCGTTAATTTACAAACAAACCTAAACATCTCGCAAAACAGTTGAAATACATCCAAATTCCTTCACCGACACCGCCATTCCTTCACATCATGTCCTTCTGAAGACATAGTGATGTCCATTATAATACATTTATCGATATTTTTGCTAAAATTTAATTTAATAGCCTCTTCATTTTTGAAAGCTGAATCGAATTTTCTAAGACCGCAGTCTGAGAGGAATAATATAGTGAATAAAGGAGTGTGGGTGAGGAATCCTAAAGATAGAATAGCTTCGAAAAGTATAACGGGTAATTTCATATTTAGAGCTAATTCCCTTGATGCTGATAATATACTTCAGAATAGTTTTGATGCGTTCGGTGATAATGATATGCAGGCTTCTCCGGCCGTGTATGGCTATGTTGAAAGGACGAAAAGGGATGTCAACCGTGAGTATTTCATTTCATATACTTACTTATCCTTTTATTGAACTAACTACATCATAATATTATATGTTATGTGTTAATACACTCGCGAGCAAATGTTTGGACTACCTTTTATTGGTTTCGCAAGATCTTATGTTCTCATTTGTAAATCAATAAATTATTGAAAAGGGGCCATTTCAAATGTTCAACTGTGCTCCATAAATCCATAATAAATTAAATTGCAAGTAAGTCAAGTTTAAGATCAGAATACTTTGAAAGTTATTATAAGAATTTATTCGCAAATTAAACATGAGGCCGATGTTGAGGCCAGTATATTGTGTTGTAGTGATGCTAAAACAATAACAAAAGCCTGTCTGTATAAACAAGTTCTAAATTTATTGGATAGCTACTCGTATCTGGGAAAAAAATATGTATTCCCGATCCCATTCTGTACAACAAAAAATCCAGTATGTCTTTCTTTAATAGTTTATCGTTCACAGATGAGAGAAAAGACCTTTTACGAGAGAATATAAAAGACTGCAAGGGTGATGACTGCTCACACAAAAATGCTGCTGAAAAATCTTACGCCAAATCTAAATTCATGTCTAAACTTAAACCAGCTTCAGTCTTCAATGATTATCCTTATGAAGTAGCTATCCTTCTTGGAGATAATAAGCTAGATAATATAGCTTATAATAAAGTAAGAAAGGTAAAAGAAAGTAAAGGAGAACTGAATACAGTCATACCTTTGAACAGAAATGGAACGCCTAAAGGAAATAAAGAATCTTTCGTCAAAATCGAATCACAAGTCGAAACAATTAAAAGTGAAGGTACCAATAATAGTGTTATAATTCCTAAAAGGAGTATGAAAGATGAATATGATAGTCCGGCATTGAAGAAAATTGAAATCGAAGAAGATATAAATGATGATGATAATTACACCGCTAAAATGGACAGAGGTATTTTTGACAAAGATCCAGTTTGGCATAAAAATGTGCCCGATACCACTTACAAAGTTGGACCTAAGTATCCTAAGCCTCAACTTATTAATGAAAGAGGACTGATAAAAGTACTATCAATGCTGACAAAAACATTTAAGAAAATAATGAAACAACATAATGATATCAGGAAAATTCATAGCAAATTACACGATATTAATGATGAAGTTAATAGAAATATAGCTGACATGGCTAAGAAATATCAAGACATTGAAGAAAAACATGCTTACATACGAAGTGAAAGTGAAAAATTTAAAACATTCGAAGAAAGCATGAAATTAAGGGAAGAATATTTTAAATCGAAGGAAATAGAAATGTCCAAGAATTTGATTGAATTTGAGAATCAACAGAAAAAGTTCCTATCGCAGCAGAGACAATTTTACAGTATACAGAAGTTAATGCTTGCACAAAATGAGAAAATAAATATAAAGCAAAATCTGATTGCTAAGACCCAAAGTGAAATATCTCATAGGCAAAACAACTTTGCTAGGATATTGAAAAAAGCTAAGCAGATTTACATTGACAATAAACAACAATCAAATAAAGTACCAACAACTACTTACAAACCAATCTATAACGAAACTGATGAAAGTAACAAAATAACGCATACAACGACTTCGTCACCTTTCACAACAGATTCTATTAAAATCAATCTATTTTCAATACCAACTTTAAATAAATTAGTAAACCATGACCTTCAAATACTGAAAGAAAAAGATGAACAGCCAGTTGACGACTTAGTTTACAAATACTACTTCAACAATACATTCATTGATAACTTAATGAAAAGCAAAGTGCTATCGAGTTTCGTTACAAACTCAGAAAATGCTGAAATAACTAGAAATGCTAAAAACAAAAGACAAGAAGATGAAATAGAGACAACTATTTTTCTACCGATTAATAAAACAGAACCTGATTTGAACTTAGAATCAGTAACACAAGGAAAACTAAATAGGGAAAGAAGATGGATTCGGCATAGACACCAATCTAAAGCAAAATTAAAGAAATCTACCAATCATAGCTCCGATCACAAATTCAACGATGGTAAACCATTAAGACCGAAAACAGAAGTAGTTCTACAAAATGACGTAGAAGCGAAACCATTTCATAAGAATAGAAACAATCCATTTTATGTAATGGCGAAGAGTTTCTGCAACGAAATCGGACAGAATTTGAACGATCAAATGCTGAATTGGTGTGTCGAAAAATCTCTTAGGAGACTGCAAGTTTTAGGTAAGATTTTAATTTTAATTACATAATATTATCCCAACTAATATTACAAATGCGAAGTAACTCTGTCTGTCTGTCTGTCTGTCTGTCTGTTACGCTTTCCCGCTTAAACCTCGCAACCGATTTTGATGAAATTTGGTACAGACAATCTTTAGACCCTGAGACAGAACATAGGCTACTTTTTATTTCGAAAAAAAGAAATCCACGCGGACGGAGTCGCGGGCGGCCGCTAGTATTATTATAAATTAACTGCTTCCGCGGTGCGGTGGTTAGAGCGCTGGGCTCAAACTTCGGAGGTCGTGGGTTTGAATCCCGTGGGGAACACTTTAACTAACCAAGCTTTTTGCAGTATAATACGAATAATACGTTATAAACAAAATATGTTAATTCGAAGTTATTAAATAAGATAAGCGATTCAAGTATGTAAAGCTTCTACCTGATCGGAAAACTTTTTAAAATCCTATTTATTGCGGTTTATAGTTATACCATTTTTATTTGTTTCAGATCCAAAGGTACCATTTTCGTTTCCTACTTCACCAGAAACTCCGCTAAACAATTCAACCAATCAAACCCAAAAAGTATCAGTTTCGACCATTGAAGGTTCAACTGGTGTTCCGACAAATCCAACAGGTATGCAATTTGTAAATCCATTATTTATTCTTATTATTACACTAGCGGCCGCGTGGATTTCTACAATAGCCTAAAGCCTTCCTCGTCATATGGACTATCCAACACAAAAATATTTTTTCAAATCGAACCGGTAGTTCCTGGGTTTAGCACGTTCAAACAAACAAACATACAAACAAACAAAATCTTCAGCTTTATATATTAGTAAGTATAGATATAGATAGATTCATTTCCGTGATCGGCCACAGCGACTAATCTAACGATTATCCAGAATATAGTTTTGATATAGTGCTGTAGTAAGTGTGTAAGCCCAGGTGCACTCCCTATTCCCTCACTCTCATAGTTCGGTGGGACAGCAATCTGACGCGACCATAGAGAGATCAGGCGCAGGACCAGCCATTTTAGTCTAAGCTCTTTTAAGTGAAGTCTTTTCCATTCGTTTCTTTGTATTGATTAATTGTAACTGTTTTCAGGGCCATCGACAGAAATTATTTCTTCAGCAACCTCAAAAGTGACATTAGAACCAATAAAAACCAATCAAATATTTTTCCCAGGTTTGTTAATTTAAAGTCTTTCTGAATTCCAACTAATATTATAAATGCGAAAGTAACTCTGTCTGTCTGTCTGTCTGTCTGTCTGTTACGCTTTCCCGCTTAAACCTCGCAACCGATTTTGATGAAATTTGGTACAGACAATCTTTAGACCCTGAGACAGAACATAGGCTACTTTTTATTTCGAAAAAAAGAAATCCACGCGGACGAAGTCGCGGGCGGCCGCTAGTGTTTCCATAAAGATCTTCTTAAAATAATACATACAGCACATTTTGATGATAAGCAATGCAGCCATTAACTCTTAGACATTCTTCTAACAACAAAATGTTATTAGGTAGGTGTGTAATTCAATGCAACACAGATATAATTACAACTTTACTCTTGCTTTTCAGACAATGATGAATTGGAGACGAATTTGAAAGAATTTGGTAAATATGCTTGTACTTTAATAAATCAAACAGCTTTTCCAAAAAAAACTTATGCTTTTTTCTTACATGTATTAATGAAATTATTGTCGTGCCTTAGATTTAACACCAGACACGGAAGGAAACGTCTACTACGAAGGAAGTCTACACGCAAGTGATTTTGGTAAGGGCTTCGCTGTATATTTTATGCTGAGTCATATTTAAAATAATCTAACCCATACTAATATTAGTAAACTAATAATCTAACTAAAATATAATAACTAATAATCTAACAAAACGAATTGAGAGTATGTATGTCTGTTAGTCCCGGTCTGATTGTATGTACCTATCTATTTAAGTATATTTGCAATAAGTACCACTGTTGATTCTGATATCTGTAACACAAGTGCTTAAGCTACTTAACACGGAGTCAGATCAATGTATGTCAAGTTGTGAAATATTTATGTAAAGAAAACCTCTCTTTACTCTTATGTAAAGAAAATCAAATCAATCATCATATTCACCTTCTTCCTTCTTCCAGCCGGTCTACCAGGCATGACAGGGAACAGTGAAGGCCTCTCCGACATCATACCGAGTCTGGACAGCAACTCCAGGGTGGCGTTAGACCCTCTGACCTTCACCCTTCAGGAGAGAAGACGGAATGCTGTTAGGAGGTGATTTGAACTTCTTATTCTAGCTACTAAATGGGAGCCCTAGGAGAGGCCTATGTCCAGCAGTGGACGGCGATAGGCTGATGATGATGACGATGATCCGACGAGCCGTTTGGTGTAATGGTCGAGAAGTCGGCTATTACACCGAAGGTCGCGGGTTCGATCCCCGCACGGTACAAACATTTGTGTGCATGAACATGTCTGTTTGTATCGGTCTGGGTGTTTCTATGTATAATATGTATGTATTTACAAAAAAAAAGGATATAAGTAATATATTATATCCGTTGTCTGGCACCCATAGTACACAAGCAAATGCTTAGTTTGGGGCTAGATGGCGCTGCATGAATAATGTCCAGAGATATTTATGATGATGATTCTACTAGCGGCCGCTAAGAGCGATGGTGGCATAGCGGTACAGACCGCGCCTCACATACGTAAGGACCGTGGTTCGAATCCGGGCCCAAACCTCTGGATTTTTTTGAAATCTATGTGTGGATTTGTGCCATTAGCTCGGCGGTGAGGGAAAACACCGTTAGGAAACCTGCACATTCAGATAGTTTCTGACTTTAGTTCAGTTAGATCTGAATGTGTAACTGATGGCAGTCGCTTCCCTGTAATAACCAGACTCGCCAAATCCTGGATCATAGTCAAAGCGGACCCCGCACAGAAACTGGCATAACAAAATTTTAACTGATGTATTTTTTGTTCCAGAATAAATGAAAATATATTTAAACGGTTATACGGATGAACTTCGTGGAAGGCAAATAAACCTCGAGAATAACCCCGTCGTCAAAAATACTTAGTAGTTTATAAGTTTTGTAATTAATTAAGATGTACCCAGAAAACTGAAGATTAAGATAATTGAAGTATTACTACTACGTATAGAGTAGACACCTAGAAGAAATATTTTCTTATAGGTACGCACAGTCGTCCATGGCCAACAGTTGCCGTTATTGTTCTATTTTAAATATCGAAGAAATGACGTCTTGTGTTTCAAAAACCTGTACAAATCATTACAGGACGAAAAATAAAGCTAGTGGCGTGTCATTTCATAGATAAAAAGACAAAAAAAGCACTTCATTATCCGTCTCCTTCCCTCCAAGTTGACGCATAGATTTTGTTCTCGATGTCCACTCTATAGGCACCGTGCGTAGCGATGACTCTGCCATCTCGTGACTCATATTCATAACTTTTACTCTCAATGTCGGTAATTCTACTGTCAAACCACGGAAAAACACGGTGCCTTATTCTGCCATCTAGTGACTTATATTCGAAACTTTTTAGCTAAATGACAAATTTTACTGTCAAACCACACAAAAAAAATCGGGATTTCAGCGCCCTCTATAGTTTCCGCACGGTGCCTATACGTAGTAGTAATACATACCTCAATGATTAATATCGAAATAAAATGGTACTCAGAGTTTTCCACTCACACAAAAGTGGGTAAAAACTAACAAACTGTAAATGTAGTTAATAATGATGATTTATACTTATACGTTGAACAAAATGCAATTTTGTATTAACAATTAATTGTATGTTATTAACAAGATAAAATAAATGTTTTTAATATTGAAATCATGTTTTCTTCCTCACTTACAATCCCTTTTCTAAATATTCTACAACTTAAAAAGTGGACTTTTATTCATCATCATCATCTTAGCGCCTCTCCCGGTTGCATCCTCGGCCATTGCCTCGGAGCCCAGGGTACGCTGCGACTATGATCCTGAATTGACAAGTATGGTTATTACACTGGATTGGAGAGTCTGTCGTCTTGCCTCCGTACCCCAAACAATTTGGATCATAGTCGGGACCAACTGCTTAACGTGATTTCCAAAGGACGGAGTAATCATTCTTATCGGACATATAAGCCTGCAATGTCCTAACCAAACTGGGAAAAACTAACACAAAGTGAAATTGTTTCCCGCGGGATTCGAACCCACACCAGCTCCGAAATTTGCGCAGAGCGCTACTATATAATGAAGTACACAGTAGCTTACATTCAACATGAAAAATTATAAAGAAAGAAAGAAATTAATATTTTCCTCCAATTGCCTAGCCCTTTTTTTTTTCCTGCATAACCCGCCGACCACCCCCGTGGTTAACGGGTATGCGTCAAAGCATTTTCCAATTGCCTAGCCCTAACCTAAGCTCGAAGCCTGTACTACGGATGCTAGGGAACGTATAGACATACTAATGTAAATATCCATGACTCGAGTACAAATGGCGATGTTCATCACACAAACATTTGCCCCTTGCGGGATTCAAACCCGCGAAACTTAATTTTACATCATTATGATCACCATTTTGACAGACCCGTTGGTCGAGTGGCTAGAGATAATGGCTACAAAACCAAAGGTCGCGGGTTCGAATCCCGCTAGGGGCAAATGATTGTGTGATGAACATTGGCATTTGTACTCGAGTTATGGCTCGAGCTATGTTTATAAATGTATTTAAGTATGTTTTTCCGTTCCCTAGCCTCCTAAGTACAAGCTTCGAGCTTAGTTTTGGGTCTAGGCAATTGGCGTGTTAGTCCAATGAATTTATTTATAAATAAAAAAAAATTAAGGAAATTGTTGTGTTTTTCATTTACCGAGACTCTCAATTAGAAATAGAAGGTAGCATTTCTGGTAGTTTATTTGACTGCAATAACAATAATAACATACATAAAGCGAGCAGAGGCTTTTCAAAGCACCTTTGTGGATTGTGGAATTGTTGATGTCCATTGGCGGCAGTGACCAGACCACGTACCATGATAAAGTGAGGCAAACGAACATGATGGTCACCAGATGGTAAGTAATCCCCGCTGTCCATGGACATTGACAACTGCACAAGGGTCGCAGATGCGTTGTCTTCCTTTCAAACGCCATACCCTTCCTATCTAAATTTAATAAATCTTATAATCTACCTCTATTTTGGGAGAGGTAGAGCTTAGTGGAACTTGCACTCGAATGAGCCGCTCGTCTGAGGAAGTACCTCCACCTTACAGAAAGCCACAGTGAAGTAGCACTTTGTAATTGTTATGCTATGTTTCTGCTGATGAGTAACGTCGCCAGAGCTCAGTTGGGGAGGGTATGGGTTCTTAACTTAAAGACAGGCAGGCAACGCATCATCGACTATTAATGTCCCACTGCAGGGCAAAGGCCTCCATCATTTGAAATCATGTTTTCGTCACAAAGATGGGTTTTGGCTTAATCACCACGCTTGCCAAATGCGGGTTGGTGATCACAAACCCGGGCTGTGTTCAGAAAAATCAACACAAAGTTTGCCGGACGTGGGAATCGAACCCAGGACCTCGAGATAACGGCCCGGTACTTAAACCACTATACCATCGATGTGTTGCCTCCCTATATAATAAAAAAATACCATCAAGCCCTCACGTGTCCTTTCCTCAAAGACCTAAAAACCGGAAGCAAAACAGTAAGTATACAATCTCGCTATCACAAACGACTTAGAATAAAACACAAAAGAGTATTGTTTGCCAAACAATGTAGCAGGCATCTTTTTTCATTGATACCAGTTTGACGCATACACTTGAATAGGGAAGTGAGCGTTTAGTGAAATGGTTGGAAGTGCTTAGTGAATTATTTTATTGAGTTAATCAGTTTTCACACAATTTGATCTGAATTAAAGGTAAGATTAATAAAAAACGTCGTGTTATTTCACTGGCGGTAAATGTTTTTCGGTGATCTGTTTATGCCCATTATTATTATTCATTACGTTATTTACTTGTTAAAATTAATTTTATATTTAATCCCAACAAAACTAGGTTCAAGTCCACAGCAACTGACCTTTTCAATAGCTTGTAGACGTCCTTAAATAGATACATAATAACACCCACGACCTCTTTGTTTAATAGGCAACATCTTGACCATTACACCAAGCGGGTCGTATGATGATGATAATGATAATGATTATCTTGGTCTAGATGATGATGCTGCTTTTCATGGTTAAGATGATGCTACGGATTACTTTGATAACGCCACTGATGATCAGAATCAGAATCAGAATCTTTATTGCTTTTAACTGTAGGTTTACATTTGCAGATGACATTGCAACTTAACACTAAGTACAACAGTTGACCCATACCGGGTATGCAATACTTATATATAGGAACTTAAACATTAATGTTTCGAATCAAAATATTCATTTAGATTATAAGTACATTTTCAATTAACCACTTTTTAAGGCGTATCTATTTAGAATTTTGGTAAGAACGTAGCTTTTATATCCAATGGCAAATGGTTGAAGATTTTTATACCTGTGCAAAAGGTGCTCTTATATAATATATAAAGTTATTTGTTGTAGGTATAATTATATTATTTTTATATTGACTGCGTATTGAACGTCAATTTGAGTTGGCTTTAATTTGAAAAATATTATTATTCTGTTTTATAAATTTCTAGATTTCTAAAATATAAATATTAGTAATAGTAAGATAACCGCAACCGCCATGAAATGATAATGCTAATACCTATGATGATCATAACCTTACATATCTCTTAACAGCTCACCCCATGACATCAGGATGTGGGTACGACATATACAGCCGCGTGTCTTGCGCCGCCCTCGTCGCGGCCGCCCTCGCCTTTGCCATCATACTCACTGATGTCTTCGTGGATATTGATGGACTCATCATCAACAGGGATAAAGGTAAAATATGAGTAGATGCGGACTTTGAGTAAAGAGCAAAACACACTCACACTCACGCTATCTTATTTACTGATGTTTTTGTGGATACTAACTTTGTGGAGCGTCCGCTCGAATGAGCCGCTCGTCTGGGGATATACCTCCACCTTACTAAAGACCACAGTGAAGTAGCACTTCGTAACTGTTGTGCTATGTTTCTGCTGGTGAGTAAAGTCGCCAGAGCTTAGTTGGGGAGGTATGGGGTTTTTAATGGTGTAAGACATCTGCTCCCACAATAGTTTGGTTAAGAAGTAGAGATAGCTTTCTGCCTTCTTGAATAAAAACTATGAGTAGAAGTGGATTTTTAATCTAAAAGCTATTTTTTATTTGTTTCAGCTAAAGCATATGATCCGAGCGAACCGGTGTTTGAAAATGAACGAAGCCACGCAGACACTAAAACTACTTCAAACGATATGAAACCAGAATATTATAAAGAAGAGAAGAGTTATGACGAGGATTCAGAAGAGGCCTACAGAAATAAGCGTTCTTTGGGTAAGAACGAAAAATAATAAATAAATAAAGTATTTATTAACATTGTTTTAGTGCTTGAAGTCAACAATTAAGATGTGCATGCAGATATTCGCTCATAAAATCAGTTTAGGTCTGAAAGTACCTATTCGATTAAACAAGCATACCAACCATGTTCGCAGACTTGGGATGCTCCTATGGTAATTAATTTCATGTTGGATTGAGGAAAGAATTGATTCACCTAGTGGACTAATACAGTTGTGTTTTTTTATAGAAACAACCTGTTGAATGATCCATAATATTGTTTTACATTCTATGAATACTACTCGTAATAGCCTCTTAGCGGCCACGGCGGCCAATCTCACGATTAGCCAAGGATATATTGTAGTGCACAAGCGCGTGCGCAAGCACAGGTGCTCTCCCTATTCCTTCACTCTCATAATTCGGTAAGACAGCAATCTGACACGACCGTAGAGTGATCAGGCGCAGAATCAACGGCATTACGTGCTTTCCGAGGCAGCCACAAAGGCAAACATATTAATACGTGTGAATAGCGCAAAATTTACCTAGTGATTTTATTACAGAATCACCAAACTTCCTTTACCATGTCAAAAACCCGAAGATGAAAAGCATCCTCACAGATAGACTAGCGACTCTTCTAGAAGAATTGGATGAAGAAGAATCTATTCCAGCGTTGGAAAAGAATAAAGAAGTGAAGTCAGAAGAAAAAATAGAAGTTATGCAAAACAACAGGAAGAAACATGAAGAAGTTAATGAAAATAAGGATGAGAGAGAGAAATTAGAAAGTCTACTTGAAGCAATGAAAATTAACAATAAGAGATTACCAGAGAAAGAAGAGAAAAGACCAGGTTTGACAAGTTTTATTTTTGTAATGAAATCTTCACGTATCAACATCTCTTCCAACTTTCAAGTATTAACAAAATCTTCTTCCTAGCGTTTATCCCGTTTCTATGCGGGGTCCGCTTTGTCCATGATCCAGGATTTGGCAAGTCTATTACAGAGAAGCGACTGCCATCAGACCTTCGCGTAACCCATAGAGGGGAACCAGACAGATTGGATCATGGTTACACATTCAGATCTAACTGAACTAAATTCAGAAATCACTGAATGTGCAGGTTTCCTCAAGGTGTTTTCCCTCACCGCCGAGCTAATGGCACAAATCCACACATAGATTTCGAAAAATCCAGAGGTGTGGGCCCTGATTCGAACCGCGGACCTCACGTATGTGAGGCGCCGTCCTTACCACTAGGCCACCATCGCTCATTAATCACTTAATAAATATTTCACAACATCACATACCTACATGGATCTGACTCCGTTTTAAGTAGCTAAAGCACTTGTGTTACAGACATAAGAATCAACAGTGTTTTTACAAATATACTTAAATAGATACATATAACACCCAGACAAGGACAAACAGACATGTTCAGTTTATGCACACAAATGTTTGTCCTGTGCGGGAATCGAACCCGCGCCCTCTTGCGTAACAGACAACATCTTGACCATTACACCAAGCGGGTCGGTTAT
Source organism: Nomophila noctuella (assembly GCA_958496325.1). Taxonomy (NCBI): domain Eukaryota; kingdom Metazoa; phylum Arthropoda; class Insecta; order Lepidoptera; family Crambidae; genus Nomophila; species Nomophila noctuella. Next base: position 1,886,754 of record OY292511.1, on the reverse strand, counting down.
TTATACTCTTATAGCGATTAATGAAGTGAGTGAATGATTTATAACTCCATTCTTCCAGCAACCAAACACGAAATGAAAACCGAAGAGGACATGCTTCACTTAGCAATGCACAACATCCTACTGCAGGGCATAATTGGTCACATGGACCTGAGTGAAGTGTTCAAGAAGGTTCACATGCTGGTAAAGAGCTTCAGAAGCGTTGAGGATCCTAAAGGTATGGTAATTAATTAGTACCAGTCTAGATTCTCACGTTCTCTGCTAGGCGTAGGCCTCACCCAGTTTAGGGCTTTGCCCGAAGTCATCACACGGCAGGTGAGGTGGTGATATGCAATGGTGAACCTAGAGGCACTCTGCTGCTGTCCCTTAAAGATCCCTTAGCTCTCGTTTACACGCCGCTGCAACTCTACGCTGTTTAAGGTACCGGCATCACTCCATTTACGTGATGTTGGGACGTTGCATTGAGGCCCGCAACATGTCTCTCAATATTTTACGGAGCATTTAAATGACGCGGGACCTGTTGCCATTTAGTTGCTGCCAGCCTATCTTTCTTACAGTCAAATTCAAACTAATAGGTAAATCTTTAAACTTTCCAGAAGAACAAATCCAAACACCGGACAAACAAGATTCAACAAACCTACATAAGGAAATAAAGAATATGATCAAAAAGAACAGCCCGTCAATAGATGAAAACAAGTTCTTTGAGGAACTGACGAAATGCGACAAATTACAGAAAGATATTACTAACACAAAGGCAAAAGGCTTGGTGGAAACGAAAATTGACAGGCTGATGACACAAAAAGGTTTGTACGTAGAGAAAGAAGATGAATTATTCCTAAAACAAGTAACATTTACATTTTACAATGATAGGAGTTCATAATTTAAATAATGAAGCCACAACAAACACTTCAATAGAAGAAGAAAGAGCTATAATAATGATTGATGCTTTATTTACAGAACCGAAGTTATTGATAAAAACAATAATTGATATAACATCAAAAAAAGACAAGCCAAAAGAATTATTGTAAGTACTAACCATAGTAATATAAATGAAAATTATTTATTTAAATTCATTTCATATTTGATTTCGACTGATCAGAAAGATCTACCTAATTGATTAATTTTTAAATGTTTTCATTTCAGAAATTCAAAAGAGAGCATCAAAGGCATAATCAAACTAATTTACAATGGAAAACCAATCCAATTCTCTAGAATGGAAGATGACGATCAACCTACAGTAAAAAGAACTACAGTTAAACCAACAACGATGACTGAGGCTACGAATGATATGACAGAAAAACAAAATGAAATTGAAGTAGACGAGCTTAAAGTGGATACCCCAAAAGCCGAACGTTTCTCAGCAAAAAAGACATATTTCAACCAAATAATAGAAGACTACCTTCAAAAATACCCTAAAAACTTCGGCGATATAATTAATGCTAAGGGTTTTGAAGGCAAAAGACTGAAAAGGCAAATCAAGATAAGATATCAGGATGACGAAACAGCGTCAAGTACTAAAAAGCCTAAAGGAGACGATGATGATGAGCTATATGTAGAAATAGAAACGCACTTTGACAGTAAAGGCATGAAAGGTATGAAGAAAAAGAAATTGATACGAACCATAATCGACAAGATACAAAAGGCGATACATTCCGATATGGATTTGACGAAAGTTACAGATGATAAGAAGAAGAAACATAAACATTTGCAGGTTAAGAAACGAACACAAAATCCATTGGATGATAAATATTTCATGAACAAGATTGTGGTTCCGATAGATTCTGTTATAAAAAGGCATTCGGACCAACTCCTTAGCAAAAGTTCACCTATAGACAAATATTCAGACAAATCTGGTGAGACTTGGAGGAAAGCTTACTATAGTCCCGGCTTTCTTACCGTTACCAAATCTCTGAATTCGGCTGAAATGGGTGAAGTTGACGTAGATTACAACAAAGTAATGGCTGTCAATGGTATACCTCAACGCCTTCAAAAACCTCTTAATACTGATGTTAGTGAAGAAATGATAAACGCTAAACCATATTTTGATTTAGGTAATCTCAAGTTTTTCGTTAAAAACATTGATGGCACTGGTCTTTCGATTGGATTTAATCAGTATACGGATGAACCACCAGACCCAGATACAATTAAACTCTTCACTGGTATAGAAAACTTAATACAAACGTATCATCACACTGGTGATGACACGCCATCTTTACCACCAAGAGACTTGCCAAAATCTTCCGAAGAAATGGAACATGAGAAACGTGATATAAATGACAAATTTAACAATGATCACATGATCTTACGCAGATCAATTAAAGAACATGACAAAGATTATCATACGAATGAATACAAAATTATTGTTGAAGACAATAACTTTCTTCCTTATCAGAATTATCAAGAAATATATGAAGATCAAAAAAGGAGGGTGGCTATCAGTATGGACAAACAGCCTGATTCAATCCCTGAACCAAAGGCAGAACGTATTAATAATGAAAATATAAAATCGCTACCACAAATGATGGAAGACAACATATTCTATAAGAAGTTGAAACCTTCAGAAATTCTAAGTTTAGCGACATTATTGGATAGGAAAAAAAGAGCGCTGGTCGTTCAAAAGATAAGGAATATAAAAGGCAAGGTTAAGTTGAACAAGTACATAAACACGCACACTATGAGTAGAAAGAAAATAATTCTCAACAAGAAAAGACCGAAACGTCAAATTGATAAAATAAGAATAATAGCAACAGAGACTATGCCCAAATCTAGACATTCAGATGAAAATATATTTATAGTAGATGATGACAATGTACTTGCAGATAGAGCGATTATAAGAGAAATAGATCCACCAGACATGGTTGAAAAAATGGAAGGAAAGATACAAGAAAATTACGAAATGCTACCTTACGTTTACGAAGCCCCTTCTTATACTACCAACGAGTTTGGTGGCAGATCAAGACATAATCAGCTGATGTCTAAATACCCTCACATATTTTTAGAAGAAATAGCAAGATCTAGAGAAGAAACAGAACCAATTTTCATTAATAAATACGATGTGAGATCTAGAATGACAGCTGGTAGAGACCAAATACATATAATAGGAGATAACCACACAGCGTTTATAGAAAAACCGACACCAATACATACAATGGATGAAGTTGTAAACGCAATAGAACCAAAACAAAATTACAAGTTCACTGTAAAAATATTCCCTAAGAACAATACAGATCTCAACTCTGGCTTCAAAGAAATACATACCAGCATAAATAAAAGTTTCAATAAGGATGGTCTTATATACTCCTCATTAGTAAACGTGTCTGAAATATCTAAAATAGAGAAACTACATAAAGTAAATGACGTTAAACCAACGTCTGGGGTATCAAGTACAGAATCAGCCTTTGTGAAACGTATACAAGAACAGCAGAACAAAATGGATATACTACTAAGACAACACAAGCAAAGAATCGATGAACAACTAGACCATTTGAAGAAAGAAAGACATACTTTAGACTCACTTGCACACAAAGCTATAGAAAATGGCAAACATGCTGATCACACTAATGCTAAACCAGCAGGAACAGAAATTCCAAATATAGACTCTATTTCAAATATGAACAGGGATGATGTTAGCAAATTATTAGCTTCAGCGCTTTTCAAACTAGAATCTCAAAGAACTGATATGACAACGGTTACAAAAGTTGCAACTACAGAACCAACAACAGTTGAACCAATAAAGATGAAGCTATTAAACAAGATTGAAGAAAATGAAAACGTGACCAATCAAATTCTGAATCAAATCAACAAAAATAATGAAATGCTGCGAACATTCCTAGAGAAACTCACTGATAAATTGACTAAAGATACACAAAGAAGAGAAAGAAGTGAAGAGTTACCAAAATTTATGACAAACTTACAAAAACTTTGGAAACCTTACCAACCTTTACCAGAGGGCTTATACCAACCCCAAATTCAATTTGATTCTCCGAAAAACTACTCACATTTCGCAATCCCTTTTGTATATGCGTATCAACAATCTTTTCCACTAAATAAGAATTTCAAGCCTGATATACCTATAGCAAGTATAGTATACCATGGTCATATACATGCAAATTCACTTAAAAATATAAAACACGATACTGAAAATACTAATTTGAACCAAACAAAAGTGAATGCGGGTCAAAAAGAGATTCATAATGAGACAAGATATTTTATTGACACGTTAGAAAACGATTTACCAGTTGTACAGGGAAGTAAAATTATCATTAATAAGAATGTACCACCGCTCACAACTACTCCGAGATTATAATGAAATAATATATTTTGTAAAACAAAAAATAATATGTAGATAATTAAAGTATTTTTTCTATGCTTATGTGTTTTATATAACCTAGAATTTGCACCCATGGCTGATTAATGGATGTTGATACATACATTAATGTGCTCGTAAGTAAAATATGTCTGTCATTCACCAATTTGAAAACCATCCGTCTTGCGTGTGGGTATTTAATTACTTGAAATGACTAATTGAACAATTACTATCCATGATATTTACAAAACAATAGATATGCTATGTGCTCACTCTAGTATCTACGAGTATAATACGTTTTTATGTATGTTAGATAATAAGGTATGTATCTATGGGCCTGCGTTGCCTGATTACAAATTAATAAATAAATAAAATAATACGACTTGGAAGTCCTGGGTTCGATTCCTAGGTCAGGCAAAATATGTGTCGTTTATTCCAAAAGCCCGGATTTCAAATGATGGAGGTCTTTGCCCTGGAATAATATAATATGGAATTCAATCGTTTCATCGATATTAATAAATCGATCATACCGAGCAAACCAGGACCTTGGAAATCACGTATATTGCTACTACACTGCAGTCCATTTGTATGAATTAATAATATTAAAACATTCCTACTAATTGACAAATCAATTAATAATACATTGACCGCTCAAATTATCAAATAACGGATTTTAACAATGAAATCACTTTAACCTCGTCATGACTTGGATTAAAGAACTGTAGATCCCCTACTATGTCCCTAAAATTTTCTGACTTCCCCTTGTAAGGCATGTAATATAACAATACCATCCGACCGTATTCAGCCATGGCGGCCGGGCTTACGATCAGCCAGATACGCAGGATATATTATAGTACACAAGTGAGTGCACAAGCACAGGTGCACTTCCAATTTCCTCACTGTCATAATTCGGTGGGACAGCAATCTGACACGACCGTAGAGAGATTAGGAGCAGGACCAACTGCTTAACGTGCTTTCTGAAGCACAGAGGAGCTCGAAATGATTTTTTCGGTCATCAATCCGATGACTGGCATCTGCGAACGTTGCTTAACTTTAGCAACCGCAGGCCGAGTGTGCTAACCACTGAACCATCGAGCTCCTCGAGTTGCAGCGTATCAAGACAAATTAATCTGTAGGTCATCATCATCATCAGCCTATCGCAGTCCACTGCTGGGCATAGGCTTCTCCTAGGGCTCTCCACTCAGCCCGATCCTCAGCGACTCGCATCCAGCTCCTGCCAGCCATCTTGCGCAGTTCGTCACTCCACCTGGCTTGAGGGCGTCCTACACTGCGCTTTTTGGGACCCTTGCTAAAACGCGGTATCCACTCCAGAACTCGTTTACCCCAACGGTTGTCGGTTCTGCGGCTTATACGGCTAGCCCACTGCCACTTCAGCTTGCTAATCCGGTGAGCTATGTTGATAGTTGATATCCTTAGTTCTCTGCCGGATCATATTATTTCGAATACGATCCTCGCAGGAAAACGCCGAGCATAGCTCGCTGAGCGACTTTAAACTTTTGGACCAGCCGTGCCGATTGTCAATTGATTTCTAATTATAATTAATTTGGGGCATTTACTTAGACGAGCGGAGATAAAAATATTTATCTATTGCCACAAATGATCTAACATATGTAAAGATAAGATTTTAGTTAAGATTGACAGATAAAAAAACTATTAACAGTTATATTTAAGCGGTAAAATTGTCGTTTCTCGTTCAATCGTATTGTTTAAGTAAAAGTTGGTTAGTGTTCAAAATGTATTATTTATTGGTAAGTAATGTAATATTTTTGTTATATGACTATGTAGGGAAAATAGGCATTTTAAGCACATGAATAAATACAAAAATATAATTCTAAATAAGCGAAAATGTTCAACATTCAAATTCAACTCAATAAATTCGAACTCTTTCCTTGTGTCAAAATTTGGTAGTCTATCTCGCACTAGATTGAAAATCAATGAGCTGCATTTCAAATTCTTTATTCTCAAACATTTGCCTTTAGCGGGATTCAAACCCACGACTCTTGGTTTTGTAGCCAGGGTCTCTGACTAATAGAACAGGTCTATAAAGCTTGCTAAATTCGGATTGGTGTATTTGTCACTCAATTAATATAAATAATAAGTATAAATCCTTGGACTAACTCACCAATTGCCTAGCCCCAAACTAACAAAGCTCGAAGCTTGTACTATGGAAGCCAGGGAACGGATAGACATACTTAATTACTTTTATAAACATCCATGACTCGAGTACAAATGCCGATGTTCATCACACAAACATTTGCTCATAGCGGTATTCAAACCCGCGACCTTTAGTTTTGTAGCCAGGGTCTCTAGCCACTCGACCAACGGGCCTGTCACTAGTAATTGTGTAATTTACTGACTAGGTATTGTTTTTAATAAGTTAGTATTTAGTATTACATATATGTAGTATGTCGTATTCAGTGTTACTGTTCACGAGAACCCTTTGATAACTCACGGAGTAGGTGGAATCGCTGGATTATTTGTTTCTGTAATAGTTATTTACAGAGCCGGATTAACCCTGTATTGGGCCTGTAGGCAATACAATTTTCGGGCCCCCCTTCTCTACCTACACTGACTGTCTAAATCAAGTGATGTAGTTTTTGCCTTCAGACGGTCGCTGTATGGTATGTGTCACAGTGTATTTATGTTATGTGTGTATGTATGCTTACCTACATCTTTTAAACTACGCAACGTATTATTATTATAACAATTCTCTCTTCCAAACATGGTAATATGTATTCTTGAGAGCATTACAAACAATACTTGCTATGACAGTATAGCTGTAAACTCAGTCCGAACTAAATAAAACAAAAGAGATGTCCCAGAAATGTATGAAGCCTCGGCCTGGACCATGTACGCTATACCTAAATATAGGCGAATAAGTGTACTACAGTTTTAATTACTCCAATTCTTATGGAAAACCTTAGTTTTTTGGCTGAAACAATAAATTAAACCACAATATTGCAACTCAGTACAATATGGCGGAGGACGCATCCATAGAGTAAAGTAAATATACCAAGACGCATCTTTGAAACTTGAATGACGTTCATGTCGTTTATCCGTCAGTTTATTTTTGTCTTGACAGTATGCAGTTTATTTCACAAAGTATTTATATTTTTAGGTTACAAACGACCTAAAAAGGCTGGGGTCAAAGCTGTAAATCCCAGTAAAGAAAAAAATTACAGTTGCCATCTTTACGAAGTAAAGTGAACAATTATGAATTGGATTTTATTTTTAAGTCACTAAACTACGGACCAAAAATGTTTTATTGTATTTTTAATGGAAATAGCAATATTTTTACCGATTTTTTGGTACCACGTACATGGTGCGGGCCTAGGATGGGACATCTCGTTTAACTTTACTCATTAGGCTTTTACTTCATACATTTTTCTATGAGAAATTGGTTCTTTTTGTTCTCGCGTCCATTAACCAAACATAGAAATATACATTTTTAAGAGCATTGCGAACGATATTTGCAAAAGCAATATGACTGTAAACTCAGTCCGAACTGAGCTAGAAAGGTTAGATAGAAGCTTTACACACTTACTGGACCTTTGCTTTTTACATTTTTTTAATGATGGTGGCGTCTGTTTTTTCTCGTGTCCATCGGCCTAACATGGAAAAATAGGCTTGAGAGTATAACAAATGATTTTTGCAAGGATAGTATAGTTGTAAACTCGGACTGAACTAAGTGAGACAGGCTCGAACTTTCACCTTATGGACCCTGGCTTTAACATTTTTTATGGGACGTAGTGTCCTTTCTATTTCCACCGGCCATCAACCAAGCATTCTTAAGAGCATTACAAACGATATTTCCTTAGGCAAAATAATAGCTGTAAACTCAATCCGAATCTGAACTGAACAGCACTGGCTAGAACAAATGCAAACTCGTTGAATTTTCGCTTCATACCTTATTATTAAGTTCTAGCCTGTCTCACTCAGTTCGGACTGAGTTCCCAGCCATACTGCCTTTGCAAATATCGTTCACAATATATATTTCCACTAGCGGCCGCCCGCGACTCCATCCGCGTGGATTTCGATTTCCAATATCCTATGTGTTATTCTGATGTATAATATAAGCTATATAGTGCAGGCAATGAAGCATTTTGGGTCCGAATTTTTTTACTGTGAACCGATTTGCATGAAATTTCGGAATTAGTTTCATTGCACCCTTTAATTCAAAAGTGAAAATGATTTGGACGCCGCAACTACCCCTGGAGTGGTTGCCACCCCATCTCGGGGGTGAGTATTCTTTTTTAAAGATAACCTCGGATATCGATAGGAGGACTAATTTTAAGCAAAAAATCATCTATAAAGTTTTTCGATAAATCTAATACTTTTCAAGTTATTGGCAATTGAATATTCGCAATTTTGTCACGTTTTTCATCGGTTTTTTGCAAATATCTCCAAAAATATAACTTTTATCGATAATGTTATGAGGAACAAAATTGTGGCAGGTAAAAAACTAAACAATTTTGTTTATTATAACGTATTCTAAGTGCAATATTAAGTTAGATATTAAAGATCAAAGCCATTTTTTATTTTGTCTGCATTTTAATCGATGTGGTCAATGTCATCTAGCAGCGAGCAGATGCATTTTATGCATTCTTATAATTAAGAGTTTTGTAGTGCTTGAAATAAGCTTTCAAATGAGTACTATTAAAAGTCTTTTGCACGTAAAATAAGTAAGCTGTATTACAAATAAGAGGAGCATCCAATATTTTTTCTTTTAAAACAATGGGTTTCATAAGTGCCATTTCCACCAGAATTGAAATTATTCGTATTCCGCCAAGAATTAACTTTATTATGAAGTGTTTGATAAATTGTATCAGTTTGGCTGCTTAAGGACACATATTTTTCAAAATAGACAGGATTAAAATAAAATTACAAAATCTCATATTTTAAAAAATCCCACCTTCTTTTCATAATATCTCAAAAATTACGATAGATGCGTATAAAAGTGTAGGGATAAAAAATTTAGGTATTTTTCTGACAAAAAATTTAGTAATTTTGTTATTTCTTTTAAACAAAAACTGACGGAGATATGATTGTTTAAAGAGCGCGTGGCAGCGGCAATCACAGCCTCTCTTAAGCCCTTTAACCCTTCACCGTTTTCGAAAAACGTTTTTAATTATATATTGCAATAAAGGATGTTGTAGTTCTCCTAATTACCTTTTCAATGCTGTTTTAGAAATTTTGATTGCATGAATAGCTTGGAAATGGCACTTGTGAAACCCATTGATTTACAAGAAAAAGCATTCGATGATCCTCTTATTTGTAATACAGCTTACATATTTTACGTGCAAAAGACTTTTAATTGTACTCATTTGAAAGCTTATTTCAAGCACTACAAAACTCTTAATTATAAGAATGCATAAAATGCATCTGCTCGCCGCTAGATGACATTGACCACATCGATTAAAATGCAGACAAAATAAAAAACGGCTTTGATCTTTAATATCTAACTTAATATTGCACTTAGAATACGTTATAATAAACAAAATTGTTTAGTTTTTTACCTGCCACAATTTTGTTCCTCATAACATTATCGATAAAAGTTATATTTTTGGAGATATTTGCAAAAAACCGATGAAAAACGTGACAAAATTGCGAATATTCAATTGCCAATAACTTGAAAAGTATTAGATTTATCGAAAAACTTTATAGATGATTTTTTGCTTAAAATTAGTCCTCCTATCGATATCCGAGGTTATCTTTAAAAATGAATACTCACCCCCGAGATGGGGTGGCAACCACTCCAGGGGTAGTTGCGGCGTTCAAATCATTTTCACTTTTGAATTTAAGGGTACAATGAAACTAATTCCAAAATTTCATGCAAATCGGTTCACAGTAAAAAAATTCGGAGGTTGGACCATATTTTTCGCTTCAATGACTGCGCTAATATTGTGGTAAAGTTTCATTGAAATCCATTCAGTAGTTTTTACGTGAAAGAGTAACAAACATCCATTCATCCATACATCCATACATACAAACTTTCGCCTTTATAATAGTAGTAGGATGTTTGGATGATGGCCAGTGGAAAAAGATAGGACACCACCTGCCAAAAAATGTTGAAGCCGTATGTACCCTATAGGGTGAAAGTTTGAGCCTGTCTCACTCAATTCGGACATAGTTTACAGCAATACTGTCGTTGCAAAAATCATTCGTAATAGTCTCAAGATTATTTTTTTACATGTGAAGTCGATGGTCGCGAGAAAAACAGACGCCACAATCCTTAGAGAAATGTAAGGAGCGAAGGTCCAGTCCGAGGGTAATACTTTTAACCTAACTCAGTTCGGACTGAGTTTACAGCCTTGCAGGTTTTACAGCATATGATTTGGAAAAAATCGTTTGCGATGCTTTTAAAAATGTATATTTCCATGTTAGATTGATGGCTGCTGGAAAAGAAAGGACACAAACTCCTATAAATAAAATATGGAAACGAGAGTTTACATATATTTTGCCAAGGCAAATATCATTTGTAATGACCTCAAAAATATATATTATTACCTATGTATTTTGCCAAGGCAAATATCATTTGTAATGACCTCAAAAATATATATTATTACCTATGTTAGGTCGAAGGACACGAGAAAAAAAAAGATGCAATTTCTCGTGGAAAAATATGTGAACGAAGGCCTCAAGTGTAAAGTATATACCTGTTTTACTCAATTCGGACTGAGTTTAAACCTATACTGCCATAGCAAGTATTGTTTGTAATGCACTAAAGAATGTTTTGTTGGTGGACGCTCGAGAAAAAAAGACGCTAGCTTTAGGCATTGTCCTTAGTCCTTTACAACATGCAATTTCAGTCTGTACTTTAGTAGTTATCAAACGCTAATCGGTGGTGGTAGGTACGGGGGGGCCGTAGCGGGCTGCGTGTGGTAACTATTATATTCATATAAGCAACCTTTGCGATGCTAGGGCGGGTCGCTAGTACAGAATAATGATGAAATGCATAGTGTTCAAAAATTTTTTTTTGGAGTTACACCCGTATACAGTCCGCCGACTCGCGGCGTTTCCAATTATATTATATAAAAATCGTTGGTGTAGAGGAAAATGGTAAGTCTTAACGGAGCACACAATTTTTTAAAATTTAGTTTCCGTTCGCAAAACTTACATATTGTAAATCAAATATTTTGAAAGTTGTGGAATTATAATGTACACAACAACGAACCAGAGATCAAGAAGTGCAGTTGCGTTCCGTAGGATTTTATTAGTTCGTATATTAGATACTAGATGGTTCTACTTCTTTACGTATAAAATGTTAAATGCGTTGAAAAATCAAATAGAAATGTTTGACTTTTTTTTCGAAACTTATTTTTTTTCTGCTGACTGCCGTGGGCCCCCTGTAGGTCCTGGGCCCGTAGGCAGTTGCCTAATCTGCCTAAGGGTTAATCCGGCCCTGGTTATTTAACATTACAACGGGACTAAACGCGATATTATTTTTATAAAGTACATGAGTACTTACTGCTTGACGTTTCGGCTGCGATGCTGCAGCCGTGGTCACAAGCGGACTGGCGGTGCGCGGCGTCGTCTACTTGAACGGGCTTGAGGCGGTGAATCGGAAACTACCCCCGAATTAGCACTAATATTTATACTGCAACGATTGCCAGTCACCTCGGCACATTACACTAACAGTATGGAGGTTTATATTTTGTAGTTTTGACAAATATCGCGGTTTGCATTTAGTCCCTTTGTAATGTTAAATAATTATAATGCAACGCGAAAGTTTAAAGTTATATCTGTAATGGTTTTCTTGGATGGGCAGTCAAGGCATAGCAAAACCCTGATAAAAAGGCAAACCACTCACCTTTGACGCCGACTGCTATGCTGAACTGGATATGAGAAGCCGTGCTCGCCACGTGTTCTGAGAAGTCCCCCGTTATCACTTGTACTGGTTCAAAAATGATGAAACCACACCAAACTGTTGTAGGGTCTAAGATGTAAAGTCCACAAAATCCGATTGTAACCGATATTCCGCCGAAAAAAGAGAACTCCGAAGCCGCGTAGTGAACCGTGCGCGATCAACCGATGGACTGGGGCCGGCGCTTGCAGCGCACTTCAGACGAGTCGCGGGTTTTCGTAGTTTACCCTCATATAAGGGAATAGGGAATATGCATGTATTTTTTTAATATTTTTATACGATAGTTCATATCATTTTCATAGTCGTGACCAAAAAAAACTAAAATTTAACAAGGAAAAAACATTTTTCCTTAAGCTGTCAAATTCGCCAAATTTAAACGGCCTCCATCTTGGCGCCTAAATGTAGCATGTATTTTGGACGTCACACTACGTGTCAGGGATGTGCGTGCGCTATTTAAAAAACATCGATGTTTTTGATAAAAAATAGACTATGAATGATATTTACAAAATGTGATTATAGTAGAAGAAAGAACAGAACAGCGGAAGAGAAATATTAACATCCCAGTGTTTTTGGAAACACTCTGTGAAAAAATACTTTGACAAGTGTTTTCCCTTGTGTTGTTTTTGCTCGTTCACTTTCACCAGGAAAGACGCGAAAGAACATTGAATTGAAGTTGATAATAGAATATACTGGATTTAATATAATTCCACGTTTATATATTTTTATTTCAATTTCTCAATAATTCGCATAATTGGAGTAGATTGTCATGAGATATCGACAATATTAATTTGAATAATAACTTGATAATTGTTTGTACATATTGTATTAAATAAATAAACTTCCAATTCGTATTTAATTTTCGACACTCTACTTAATTTTCAATACTTTGACAGTTTACCGATAATTTCAAAAAATATCAATTTATTTTATCATTTGTTCCCATCACTACATTGTTGTGTACTTTGTCGTCACTTCCCTTTTAACTCCATTGAAATTCGCGCGTATATTTAGTACCTTTTAATAATTATTATTGCAATAAGCAACAACTATAATAAAAAAAATATTGATGTGGGCATAATTCTGAAGTAATAAATATTTTACCTTATTTAAAATCACATGCATATCACTACATAGTATAAAACAAAGTCGCTTTTTCTGTCATGTTGTATGTTGTATGTCCCTAATGAACGCTTAAATCTTTAAAACTACGCAACGGATTTTGATGCGGTTTTTTTTAATAGATAGAGTAACTCATGAGGAAGGTTTTTATGTATAATATCATCCATTAAATAGTGGACAAGTACCACGGGCGAAGCCGGGGCGGGCCGCTAGTGTTACTATATATTACTATGCCTGAACAATAACAATAAAATTATATTCATTTATCTGCCTCCGTGGCGCAGTGGCTAGTGTGTCGCACTTTAATGCGGCGGCCGCGCCGGAAGTCCTGGGTTCGAATTTTAAATCCCGGGTCGGACCGATGAAATTGTGTCTATGTTTTCATGTTGTGATAATACAGATACAGTCCGGAGTTTGGAAGTTGGCGGTGTAATTACACCCCCGTGCCTCGGAAAGCACGTTAAGTCGTTGGTCCTGCGCCTGATCTCTCTACGCTCATGTCAGACTGCTGTACCACCGAATGATGAGAGGGAATAGGGAGTGCACCTGTGCTTGCGCGCTTGTGCACTATAATATATCCTGCGTACTTGGCTAATCGTAAGATTGGCCGGCCGTATCCGATTTCGGCTAGGAGGGTATTAATATTATTAATTTATTTATATTTTCAGCTATTCTTGCAACTCTTTTTGGCTTCAATAAGCGGCCACACGATAAGCAAAAGAGTAAGTTACCTTTGATCCATTTAGGTATTAGGTACTATTACGTATAGAGTAGACACATCGATGAAATATTTTGTTTTATATTTTCCATGGACAACAGTTGCCGTCTATTGCACTATTTTTATAATAGAAAAAATGTGGTCTTTTGTTTTACAACATTACTAGGCGAAAAATAAAATAAAAAAATCTCTCTCTGGACATTATTCACACAGCGCCATCTAGCCCCAAACTAAGCATTAGCTTGTGCTATGGGTGCCAGACCACGGAGAAACATTACTTATATACTTTTTTTCTAAATACATACATATTATACATAGAAACACCCAGACCGATACAAACAGACATGTTCATACACACAAATGTTTGTACCGTGCGGGGGTCGAACCCGTGACCTTTGGTGTAGTAGCCGACTTCTCGATCATTACACCAAACGGCTCGTCAAATTAAATAATTGTTTCAAATTCCCTAGGATAATATGTACAATATAATCCATGCAATATATATGTAATTTTATAACATTTCTTGCAGATAATAAATTCAGATGCAGATATTTACGAAATTAAAGAAGATAAGGCTACTAACACTATCACATTTGTCAATCCGAAAACTGACCATCAAACCTTGAGAGAAATCGTGTACTACCACATCATAGAAAAACCATATGGAGATGCTGAGGTGAGATTCAACCTTATGTACCTATAAAGAAGTATTATTATGCCGTGTAGTGCTTAATAGAATACTAGTACCTCATCTCTTCCCGTGGGAGTCGTAAGGAGAGACTAAGGCACATTCCGGGGGATGGGCAGCAGCGTTCCCCTGTGTTGTGTCGTTCACCATACTGCGGTCACCAACCCGCCTGCCCAGCGTGGTGACTAAATTATAATTACTGAATATCTTTCAGACAACAGAACTGGTGAATGAAGACCACGAAATCGATGAGACTAGTAGACCCTTCACCAACGGCCATGGTTTTCCTTTTCTGAACGTGGGCGAAGAGGTACGAGGTTTATTTAAAAGAGCAACTATCGAGTTTCTTGCCGCTTCTTCTCGGTAGATGACTGCGTTCCGAAGTCGGTTGTAGATTTATTATATCGTGATATCATTGACGATTTATAAGTGCCTCACTGAGGCTTACATAAATCCTACTACTATTATAAAGGCGAAAGTTTGTTAGTATGGATGTATGGATGTTTCTTACTCTTTCACGTAAAAACTACTGAATGGATTTGAATGAAACTTTACCACAATATAGCTTATACATCAGAATAACACATAGGATATTGGAAATCGAAATCCACGCGGACGGAGTCGCGGGCGGCCGCTAGTAAAGTATATTTTGATTTTGATTCATTTTTTTTAATACTTCGCTGGTTTTAGTGTCACGTTAACTATAATGTGTATTTTTCTGCTACAGGAAACTGAAGAAGAATTAAATGATGACGAAACTCTTCAAGAGTTGGAAGAAAACAGGGAACCAGAGATCCAAGTGTCATCTGATGATGAAGAAGAGATAATTTATTACTATGACGATGAGGTAATTGCCCACATTATGATTACACATGTCACCGGAACATAATCATTGCCAGGCCGTATTCGAGAACAGACGTGTCTAATTAATATTCAAAATTAACGAGTAATCATATTGTCAATAGTGACCTGCTTTACATTACTTAACTGTGACTTTGCGTGTCTTGCAAAATTGTGTGTGTGACTATGTAAGTGGAGTAAAAGACTTATATTAAAAATATAAATATGGAAGGGAGCCCCTTCAATAAAAGTTCCCGGGTGGCCCGCACTCCTCCTCCTGCACCCCAGGGCCCTGTAGAAGCACCAGTGCTCAGTCCCAGAGTGAAGAGCCAGGAAATCAATGTCCCTACCCCGGAGGTTGTCTCTACCCCGGAAATACAGTCCTGGATGTCGACCATTGAACAATGCCTTGACGAAGTGTGCCGTACAGCCATGGAGGGAAAACTGAACACTGAACATAAAATGCGGATCAGCAATTTATGCCGTAAGGTACTACATGGCACTTCGCAGATGGCAGTTCAATACCAATCCTTAAAACTGAATACCATACAGGCACATTCAACCTTAAAATCTCTGCAGACCGAATTAGACCTATCCCAGCAGCTGGACGAAATAAAATCAACTGTTGAAAATTCAACGAAACCTGCCTTGACATCCTCCTTTGCCGACATGGTAAAAAAGGGTACTAACAACTTTATCCAGCCCTTAAACGTGCGCTCCGTTGCCATCTACCCTAACGACCAGCTAAAGACTAGCGAGGACACTAAGACTCTTGTGCAGAAGATCATTTGCCCGGAACAGATGAAGCTACATGTAAGAGGACTTCGTAAAACAAGAAATGGGGGTGTCATAATAAGCACTGAGACGAAGGAAGACATTGAAAAATTGAAAACCGCGACTCAACTTACGGATTCAGGCCTAACTGTCGACGACTCTTTTAAACGCAAGCCCAGAATAGTAATTATTGGAGTCCCTACATCAATGTCAGAAAAAGAAGTTTTTACCTGCCTTTATAGCCAGAACCTATCGGAGAACTTCCAAGAGACCGAGTTGAACACATTTTTAAGCTCTATAAAATTAAGCCACAAGTCAGGAAAAAGGGATGCTGAGACCTGTAACTTCATCGTTGAAGTACCTGCAGCAATCCGCAAGGCCCTAATAACTAAGGAAAGAGTGTTTGTAAACTGGTCATCTTGCCCTGTTAGAGATTTCACCTTGGTCACTCGGTGTTTTAAATGTCAGCAGTACGGACACGCGGCCAAGACTTGCAAGGAAGCCTCCCACACCTGCGGCCACTGTGGAGAACAGGGACACTCGATAAAGGAGTGTCTAAAGAAGGCAGATGAACCAAAGTGTGCTACCTGCTTGCGCTACAAAAAACCGCACAACCACAGTACAGGTACTGCGGACTGTCCCGCAAAATTAATGGCCGAGAAAAGGTACATTAACTCCATAGATTATGAGGGTGCCTAAGAGCCGCCATTCCCTTATTTTAGTAACTTATTTAATTTAATTTGTTTGAATTTTTTTATTATATATCTTAATCTAAGGTTTGTGAAGTCGTTCCATATAATATCTCTCCTTTTAATTTTAATCCACGTACCATGAATACCTAGTCATCTTATTCTTCACTCACACTCATAATTAACATGACTATAACCGATTACTACTCTGACCTACTAACCCTCAATTGTAAAACAACTTACGGAAACAAAAAAAAAAAGCGCATAGTTACTAAATTAAATATAATTAACCTTGACGATGACATACATCTACATCGATTGTGACTATTTGTGACCCAGTTAACAATTATGCTGACCAAAACTTTGTACCTAAGTATATCGTATGTAATTATTGTAAAGATTGTGTTTGTATTATCTTCATCATCATCAACAGCCTATCACAGTCCACTGCTGGACATAGGCCTCTCCAAGGGCTCTCCACTCAGCCCGATCCTCGGCGACTCGCATCCAGCTCCTGCCAGCCATCTTGCGCAGATCGTCACTCCACCTGGCCTGAGGGCGTCCTACACTGCGCTTTTTGGGACTCTTGCTAAAACGCGGTATCCACTCCAGAACTCGTTTACCCCAACGGTTGTCGGTTCTGCGGCTTATATGGCCAGCCCATTGCCACTTCAGCTTGCTAATCCGGTGAGCTATGTCGATGACCTTAGTTCTCTGCCGGATCACATCATTTCGAATGCGATCTCGCAGAGAAACGCCGAGCATAGCTCTTTCCATAGCTCGCTGAGCGACTTTAAACTTGTGAACCAGCCGTGCCGTAAGTGTCCACGTTTCAGCTCCATAAGTCATGACGGGTAGGACGCACTGATTAAAGACTTTTGTCTTAAGGCATTGTGGAATCGACGATAAGAAAACTCGACGTAGTTTCCCAAATGCTGCCCAACCAAGCTGAATTCTTCTATTCACCTCGTTCTCAAAGTTGTTTCTACCCAACTGCAATGTCTGCCCGAGGTAGACATATTTCTGAACAACTTCGAGAACTGCGCCGTGAATCGCGATCGGTTCCGGTAGAACATGTTCATTGAACATGACCTTGGTTTTATCCAAGTTCATCCGTAGGCCGATGCGTGCAGAAGAGTCAGCCAGGTCATTCAGCATCTGTTGTAGGTCCTGCAGAGTTTCTGCCATAATGACGATGTCATCCGCGAATCGCAAGTGAGAGATGTAATTGCCCTGTATGTCGATGCCGCGTCCTTTCCAGTCCAGCGTTTTAAACAAATCCTCCATTGCATTAGTGAACAATTTCGGGGAGATGACGTCCCCTTGTCTCACTCCTCGATGCAATGGTATAGGTTTTGTCTGCTGATTCTGTACTTGGACGGACATGGTGGCAGCTTCGTAGAGACATCTCAACACTTGGATATATCGCCAATCTACCTGGCATCTCTGCAGGGACTCCAGAACAGACCAAATTTCAACCGAGTCAAAGGCTTTCTCATAGTCCACAAATGCTAGACACAGGGGCTTATTATACTCCTCGGTCTTCTGTATAATTTGCCGCACTGTGTGGATGTGGTCTATGGTGCCGTATCCGCTCCGAAATCCGGCCTGTTTCGGTGGTTGGAATTCGTCGAGTCTTCGCGCAAGACGGTTCGTGATCACTCTTGAGAACAGCTTATAGACGTGGCTCAGAAGAGAAATGGGTCGATAGTTCTTCAGAAGGGTTTTGTCGCCCTTTTTGAAGAACAGAACGACCACACTTCTACTCCACGCCTCCGGAGTTCTCCCTTCAAAGAGGACAGCGTTGAAGAGCTTTTGGAGCTCCCTCAGTACGGGTTTGCCTCCAGCCTTTAACAGCTCTGTTGTTACGCCATCCTCTCCAGGGGCTTTTCCGTTTTTCAGCTGTCTCAGAGCGATCTCGATTTCGCCAACGCTGACTTCTGGCAGGTCTTCGGTGTAGTGGCGTGTGAGTGTGGCTCTAGAGTCCTCATTTCCGGGATCAGGTCGAGATGCATGCGAGGCGTATAACCGGCCGTAGAAGTCTTCCACCTCCGAAAGAACAGCTGGCTTGGAAGCAACGACTTCTCCATTTGCTGTGGTCAACTTCGTCAGGTGACTTCTTCCGAGAGATTGTACGAACACCTTGGACCCCCGATTTTGCTCGATAACTTTTTCAATCGAAAGAGTATTTGAGCACCGGAGGTCGTGTCGCACGAGTTTGTTGATCTCTCGGTTGAGAGCCCGTTTTCCCGACGAAGAGACGGGTGGGTTTTCACGTCGTTGCTTCATCAGTTCTAAGGTCTTTTCGGATAGTTTCGACTTCCTGCCCTTACGCCGCATGTTACAAAATCTCGTACCTTCCTCCCTGAGAACTCGAACCACATTTTCGAGGTTCTGGTTAACGTCCGTTGTGGTTTCCATGGCAGCAAACCGGTTCTCCAGATTTGACTGGAATGTTTCAGATCCTCGCATGGTCTGGAGCAGAGTAGGACGTAGACGGGACCTCATCAAGCGGACACGTTCGGCTTTAAAGTCGATATTCAGAGTGCCTCTTACCAGTCTGTGATCACTGCCGGTGTTAAACCTATTGATCACGGAGACATCTCTGAATATATGCCGCCTATCCGCTAGGATGAAGTCTATCTCGTTTTTCGTCATAGTGTCGGGGCTTGCCCACGTCCATTTCCTTTGGGGCTGCTTCTTGAAGAACGAGTTCATCACGAAGAGCCCCTCCCTCTCTAGGAAATTGACAAGCATCTGCCCCCTATGATTCCTCACTCCAAATCCATGGGATCCTACTACCGATTCGCTGCTATTTTGTACTCCCACTTTAGCGTTAAAATCTCCCATAACAACGTTGTAGTGGGTCTTTGTTGTGAGGTGAAGGGCCCTCGATATGTCATCGAACATTTCCTCCACCTCAGCATCCGAATGTGTCGAGGTCGGAGCGTACACTTGCACCACCTTGAGACTATATCTCTCAGTGAGCTTGATAATCAGGTACGCTACCCTGCTCGACACACTGGAGATTTCTACAACGTTGTCACAGATAGATTTATTCACCAGAAACCCGACGCCACCTTGGGACTTTTGGTCTCCCTCGCGGAAGTACATCAGGTGGCCCGACTCTAATGTTACGGTGTCCTCCCCCTCTCTTCGGACTTCACATAATCCTAGAACGTGCCACCTTATCTTCCCAAGTTCCACCTCAAGTTGCGCCAGATGCGAGTCAAGCCTTAGTGTGCGTCCATTAAACGTTGCCAGGGTCAATTTTTGATGGTGGCCTCCCGTAGCCCGGAGATTCTTAGCACCCCCCGTCCCGCCGTTACCATGATCGCCACCATGACCAGGAATGGCGGGACCACCGGGAACTGAGGGCCGTGCCTTATGCGCTGCCATCTTAGAGGTTTTGCCCATAGTCACCACGCTGGGCAGGCGGGTTGGTGACCGCAGTATGGTGATCGTTAAAAACACAGAAGAATGCTGCTGCCCATTCCCCGGATTGTCCCTTAGTCGCCTTTTACGACACCCATGGGAAGAAATGGGGTAGTACTATTCTAGGCCGGCACTACACGGCCCATCTTCATCTTTTTTTATGTCTATTGTGTTCGTTCAATATTTTTGCGTGTTCATAGAAATTTCTTTCCATAAAGACAGTTATGACACTAGACATTTATTTCAGGAGTCAAGTGACGATAAAACTTCCTCAAGTGCAGATACTACTACTACTACTACACTTCCTCAAGATGAAACTATTGAAACAGAGGAAGAAGAGGAAGCAAAGGTAATTTTTTTTTTACTAGAGGCTGCCCGCGACTTTGTCCGCGTGGATTTCGGTTTCCGCACACATAGTGTTTATACAATACCATAAAGCCTTCCTAAACAAATGGAATATCCGTAGCAAAAATATTTTTTTATTCGAACCAGTAGCTCTTGATATTCTTCGCGTTCAGACTACCTATATAACAAACAAACTCTTCAACTTCATAATAAATATTACAATGGATTTTTGTGCATTAATAATGTACCAGATTTAACGATCTGGTCAAGCAGAGTTGGCAATTTTATGAAAAGTTCAATTCTACGACATGGCCAAGACAAAAAAATTCAAAATTTTGTAAAAAATATTATTTAATTTCAGATTTCAGAAGTACCAATCACGACACCGGCGTTGGAACCTGTTTTAGAAGATAAGGTAAATATACATTTTTATTTCTTTTTTTTTCGTGCAAACGAGCAAGAGAGTCACCTGAAAGTATGTCGTAACATTTACGATTACATGTCTACATTCTCAATAATAGTAATTTTAATCATTTTCCTGTAAGTTCGTTAGATTTTCCCTCGCCTATATCGAAATTGGCACTAAAATAAGAGCGAGACAGCACGTTCACCATTGATCGTGCTGTCTCTCTGTAAGAAGCGACTGTGCCTCTTATTTTAGTGCCAATTTCGAAGTGTGGCGAGGGCAAATCTAACGATTAAAATCTATGGTTTTAACACGTTTCTTTGTCTTCCAAATAATCATTATTAATTCTTGTTACAGGCGAAAAATGCCCGAAAACTCCTGTTCGATCGAGTAAGGGAGAAATACTATTCCAACAATAATGATACACAGGTACACATATGTATATCTTAGACATAGCAATTCTTTGATTCGTTCTGACATAGGCCCTGTAAAGTGTAGGGACGGTCGCCTTAGGTCGTTTAGTAGCATTAGTAACTAAATCAACTTTAGTAACCTTAGTAAGTTTAGTAACTCTAGAAACCTTAGTAACTTTTGTAACCAAAGTACCCTCACGTCAGTAAAAATAAGGAAACTTTTCTGGTTTCGAGACTATGTTTATATCTAACGATTTGAATCTATGATATAGACAACATTGTTTGGGCCGGTAGAAAATGGTCATGGACTATTGATAAATGTAAAATTGTGTTTATTTCTTACAGAATACGACTTCTGCACCAAATGAAGGAAGGACCGAGGACTCCGAGCCAATGGCTGAGAATGCGACCGGGACAAACGCTAGGATGACGAATTCTACACCAAAATTGGAGAGAAGAAAGAGAGATATAAATATGGTTAGTATAGCAATACATAATATAAAATCATAAGAGTTTTAATATCGCGGTTTTATTCCCAGGTTCTGAATTTTTTGCATAAAATAAATTTCAAAGTTTCATATCATTGCACTAATCCATTTCAGGGTTCTTGAAAATAAGTACTTTTATCCCGAGAGTTTTGAAAAACACCTTATATTATTTAATTTGCGTCTCAACGTTTTTGTAAAAGGCAAAAATGTAGTAGTACTAGTACCTACTTACATCATAATCAAAATCAATCGTCAAATTTTAAGAGCGTTGCTCTTGTTGGTGAAGCAATCTCCACTCTTCTCGGGCCTTAACCATTCAAAATTATCCATTGGTAGCATATTTTAATATTAATTTGTTCTAATTCTAGGATATTCCTGAAGCACCAAAACTTGGACCAATCAACTATGACAGTCTTCCTAAGTACGTCAGAACTCTCATCTCTACTGAAAAACCTGTGAGTAACATATTTCCCTTACTTCATCAGTTAGTGCAGTGCTATTTAAAAAACAAGTTAGTGCCTTCAATATGGCGGTCTTAATATTGAGGTAGAAAAATATATGACGTCCAAAAGAATTTCAGTGTAAGTCAAGTTGCAAAATACACGCTTTGACTTTGACTTTGAAGATTTTGCTTGATGAAAACTTGATACCTGATGAAAAAAAGTCATAGCAATTATGTGATTAATATTCACTTAC
Source organism: Nomophila noctuella (assembly GCA_958496325.1). Lineage (NCBI taxonomy): Eukaryota > Metazoa > Arthropoda > Insecta > Lepidoptera > Crambidae > Nomophila > Nomophila noctuella. The sequence continues at coordinate 1,863,955 of OY292511.1, read as the reverse complement.
TTAATAATGTTTGTAGGTATGTAGGAATGGCGATGCAAACAGATAGGATAGGATAACACTTTGGTACCGCATCCGCTGTCATGGCAACGGGGCTCTTCTTTTGCTTACCATCAGGCAAAGTAGAACTTAGGAAAATAATAATAGCTAATTTAGGAAAAAAAGTTAACTCCAGACAGACGTAAAAATTGTTTCATTAATTTGACATATGAATTTCTTTAACTAAACAGGTATCATTATCATCCATAAAGCAAATGAGAAGTGATTTCCCTGGTTCTGATGATAAAGACGATGACCACCTGGAAGATATCAGAGAGAAGATGGAGTCAATGATGAAGAACATTAAGATGGAGAGACATGATGAAGCAAAACCTAGGACGTATGGAATGAACCTAACTGATGACCATGGGACTGTTTGGAATGTAAGTTGTTCAATATATAAACTACATATTTGTACTACATACTACATGTATTTTCCATTTTATGTATACTTGTGCAACATTGTGATTTGAATATGATTTTTATTTTTTTATTTCATATTTTCAACAAAGAAAATTATTGTTATCATGCCATCGTTAGAATCTTCTTAGAAATAGACTAGAAAAGTAAAGTATCAGCCTTTTAATGTCCCACCTGGGGTAAAGGCCTCCATCATTTGAAATCATGTTTGCGTCACAAAGATGGGTTTTGGCCTAATCACCATGCTTGTCAAATGCGGGTTTGTGATCACAGACCCGGGCTGTGTTCAGAAAATCGACACAAATTTTGTCCGACTCAGGATTTGAACCCACTAGACCATTGAGTACTAAAAAATAATCGTTGATAATTTTACGAGTATTACTTTTTTCAGAACATTTGGTCAAAATCTGGAAGTCATTATAAAATTGATGCTGAAAACACAATTGAACAGGTAATGTTTTTATGAAATGTTTATAAGCAATTTATTATTAAAATTATAATAATAGATATGTTTGGGGTAAAAGCAGATTTTGACTAAATTAATTAATTTCAGGATTCTAAAGACAATCATAAATTAAATAATAATGACCACGATGTTAAAGAAAATGATGAACCGAATGATGATCAATTAATAAAATCTGATGAGGAACATGTAGAATTAGATGATTTGATTGAAGAAACTGATGAAGCAAAACATCAAGAAATAAAACATGAAGGACGTATTCTGCCTTATGTGGAAAACGATGACGAGAAAGATACATCTATTATAGAAGTAAGAAGTTTTATTTTATTGGAAATAGGAACATTATAATCAATTAATTAATCATTTATATGTATGATCATTCAATAATTTTATATATCCCTCTTTAAGAGCGATACTCTTGTCGGTGTCATTGTATGAAATTAAACACACAACAAAGGTCTTTGCAATTTTTATGGAGCAGTTTGCCTTTGGCTTCTCCATCTACACTTAATATTATAAAGAGGAAAGATTTTTATTTTTGTGTGTAACGAATATACTCAAAAACAAAGTACTGGACCGATTTCGAAATTCTTTCACCATTGGAAAGCTACATTCACCCCTAGTGACCTAGGCTATATTTTATCCAGGTACGGGAAGTAGTTCCTTCGGGACGCAGGTGAAACCGCGTGACGGACCACTAGTAATTATATAAATCTGTTCTAATTCTAGGATATACCGGAAGCACCAAAACTTGGCCCGATTAATTACGACAGTCTTCCTGAGTATGTCAGATCCCTAATTTCTACCGAAAAACCTGTAAGTAATGTTTGTTTTCATCACAGCCTTTGGTAGTGCATCCTCAATACTTTATCACGTAAGAAAAGTAAAGTATCAGCCTATTAATGTCCCACTGCAGGGCAAAGGCCTGCATCATTTGAAATTATGTTTTTGTTACAAAGATAGGTTTGGCTTCATCACCACGCTTGCCAAATGCGGATTGGTGATCACAAACCCGGGCTGAGCTCGGAAAATCCGACACATTTTTTTTCCCGACCCGGGAATCGAACCCACGACCTCGAGATCACGGCATGGTGGTCACGAGTTAAGGCCAAATTCCTATTGGCAGCTTACAACTCATCTCCGCTCCGCCCGCATATATCCGCTTTAGTGAATTTCCCATTAAGTACTAATGATATGTCAAAATGATGACACTATTAATTTAAAAAATACTGCATTTGTCCAACTGTTCACAGGCATCATCATCTTTAAAGCAAATTAGGACTGTTTTACATGATTCTGATGATGAAAATCAAGACCAATTGGAAGATATTAATATGGAGGTAAATGAGGATAAAGCCAAGCCCAGAACGTATGGAATGACTCTGAATGGTGACCATGGAACTGTATGGAATGTGAGTAAGATCCGAAAGGGTTTTCTTTTTATAAAAAGCTTTATTTAGACTCACATCACTGGTATATTATAACATATTTCGAAGCAATAATTCATGAATCAGATTTGAGAATCTGATGTCTGAAGGGATTATTCCACTTTCATTTTAAGTGCTAACCCTAAAAAAACTGATCATGTTTGTTTTTTTTCAGAACCTTTGGTCAAAATCTGGTATTCACTATAACGTTGACGCTGAAAACTCAATTGAGAAGGTAAATACTTTGAGACGAACTTCTTAGCTATCCATGGATTCTCCGTGCGGGTGCCGGGTCCATCGCGTGGAACAGAGAGGAATGTCAGTCGGCGCCTGGGACTACAGACCCAGCGTGTAGGTTTAAGGGGCCCCTTTATAGTATACTAACGATCACCTTCACCGATGACATTCCTCTCCCTATACCCTTCCGGCCGTATTATTCAGATTAGTAGCCTAGTTCCAGCGATGGCTGGTCTTAAAACACCTCTTCTCAATACTCTGGAAACCAACCTCACAAACCGAATACTTATACACTACGTAGCTGTCCTACTGACTAATATTGATCCTCATAATTGAAACCTTAAAGAAATCTACAAACCACGTTTTAATCTTCCTATTTAAATTTCAGATTTCCACAGTTGATAGTGAATTCAAGAACGAAAATAACCACGCTATGAGGATCAAAGATGAAGAAACAAATAAAGGCAATGATGACGATAAAGAAACGTCAAAACCTTCTAAGCAACACGTAGAATTAGATGGTTTGATTGAAGAATATGATGAAGTTAAGAACGATGGACATATTCTTCCCTATAAAGATGATGATGAGAAAGCTACACCAGCTGAAGAAGTAAGGGTTTTATTTTTATTCAAAACAGATTCAAATCACGCTCATTATTTACTTATTGTTATTTATTTAGTAAAACTAAAGTATCATAGAATTTCAATTAACAATCTAAACTATCCCTTGCTATAATTTTACAGGAAGGGACTGCAGATAAGGGTAGAAAAAGGAAGAATGATAAAAAGAAAGACACAATTGATGAAGTTTTGAACGATGTGAGTAAATCTATTACTAATTTTATTAAGAGGAAAGATTTGTATTTTTGTATGTAACGAATAAACTCAAAAACTACTAGAACGATTTCAAAAATTCTTTCACCCAAGGAAAGCATCCCGGTACGGGAAGTAGTTCCCTCGGGACGCGTGTGAAACTGCGTGGCGTGACGGGCCGCTAGTACATAATAAAATGTACTATTAAGAGAAATGATAAATGAATGATTAATGATATTTCCTTCCAGGATAAATTTTGGAGCTGGCTAGCAGATTGGACTTCTGTCTACATGGATGTTTTGTCTGAGGTAAGCCTGTAATTTTTAAGATTATAAACAAAGAAAAATTCATCGATCTCAGTTGGCTCAGGTGGGACTCGAACCCAGCGCCACTTGCAATCCGGGCAAGCGCTCTGACCACTAAGCTACCGAGACTATCGATCTGATGTAAACTGTTTAAGAGAGAGTGAGGCAATGATTCTTCATTTTCCTTGTTTTGAACCTTAAAGATTAACCAAATAAGAACATTATGAAATAATTACTTGTTACAGCACATTAAGGATATCGTACATGAAGAGGTCTCAAACCAAATTAAAAAAGCAGAAGATTCCCACATTTATAACAAAAAAGAGAATGAGGATGCGAAAAAGGAAGAAAAACTTAAGCCAGAGGAAATAAAAATAGATGAAGATAAAGTAAATGATGATTCGATTACACAGTCAAAAGTTGAAGTTGCTTCAGAAGATATAACAAAACTTAAAGACGAAGATCAAGACACGTCTAAAATGAATGATGAAATCACAGATAATGAACTAAATAAAGAAGATTTATTGAAAAGAAGGAAACACAAAGATGAAGATGATAATAAAACGAAACCCGACATCACAAATATTGATAAAAAGCCCATTAACAATGAAAAAGAGCCGGCAAGTAATAAAACTGACGAAATCAACCGACCAGAATCTCAAAAGGTCGATGATAAAGAGAAAGAGTACCCAACTAAAATAGAAGCTCAAAATCTTTACGGTAATTCAGTTGGAAGTGACTCAGTTACAAACATTTTCATCTTCTACCCAAACACTGATTCTACGGATATAATCAAAAGTATTAAGAATGACAGTCATTCCGAAATAAATGTATTTAGCACTCCAGATATTACTGATGATAAAAAAATAAATAATCCTAACGTTGATACAACAAATTCAATTCCAAAAGAAGACGATAACAAAGTTTCAACAACTGAAACAATTGATAAAACAGATTTAACTACCGAATCAACACATATAGAAGATAATGTTAGTATAGATATTCTTCCAACAACAACAGAAACTCCAAAAGAAAGTTCAACTACCAGTAACACAGAAGCACCTAGCACCACCACTATAAAGGCAGAAGATTTAGAACCAAAAACAGAAGAAACTATACCTACAACAGAAAATAATAAGATTGAAATAAGCACAGAATCACTAAAGAATGAAACACATGATGAATCAAAAGACAAAGTAGCAGAAAACAAAGATGATACGTCAGAAGATAAAAAAGATAACACAGAAGAAAAAGATAAAGATGCGAAAGAAGTAGTAAAAGAAAAAGACGAAAGTGGTAAAGATACTGATGCGAAGGAAGTGACTTCTACACCTGAAAGTGGAAAGGCAGACGACAAAAAATATTCTGAAAGTACAGTTACAAAAGAAAATGTGACTGAATCTAGTTAGCCTAAAATTATTTTAACCATTATAGTATTGTTATTTATATATTACTCTAAATTACTACATCTGCTTAATATTATTTAAATCAATGTACTTGTTATAATTTGCGAGCCGAGCCGCGTTAATTGACGAGCCGTTTGGTGTAATGGTCGAGAAGTCGGCTACTACACCAAAAGTCGCGGGTTCGATCCCCGCACGGTACTAACATTCGTGTGCATGAACATGTCTGTTTGTATCGGTCTGGGTGTTTCTATGTATAATATGTTTGTATTTACAAAAAAAAGAATCGAATGCTCTAAATGCTGTGTGCAATAGTATAATGTTGCATGCAACAATATCATGTCGCATGCAATAATATAATATTGCATACATTAATATAATGCTGCATGCAATAACATAATAATATGTGCTAATAGTAGATAGGCTTTGAAGTGAAATATACTAAATCTTATTAAACTATATATAGGAAGGCTTAAGAATTTTTGTTGTATTTGTTATTTTAATAAAATACAATTAATTGTTATCAATTGTTAAGAAAGATTATTTTATTTTACTCTTACCTGGTAATTGAGATAAAAGCTAGTGATTCATAGATTTCAATCGCTAGATATCTTTATCTTAGACTTTGTCTCGTCACCGTTTTCTGGTTTCACCAGAAAACAACGATTAAAAATATAACGATAAAATCTATGTAGTGATCATTGAGGTATTACTAATACGGATAGAGTAGACACATCGAAGAAATGTTGTCCACGGACAACAATTGCTGTCTTCTATTCGGTACTATTTATAATGGAAAAACTGCCGTCTTGTGTTTTAAAAACATGTACAAATCATTAAAGAACGAAAACTAAAGTTTTCTTAGATAAAAAGACAAAAATAACTGAGTTTTACGCCCCCTTCCCTCCAAGTTGACGCATAGATTTTGTTCTCGATGTCTAGGTACTCTATACGTAGTAGTAATACCTCAATTGGGTATTTGACTGCATACGAAATAAATTATGACATTCTAAGATTAAAGACGAAATCAAAAATTAGGCACATTTTTTTATCTCACCGTTACTATTGAGCTTTTAACAAATTATTACAGCTAATTGAAGTTAAAAGAGTATTGATTTGACACTATTGCATCGTGACGTCACGATTTAATATTTCATACATTTTTTCCTACAAGGTTCCGTTTTTGACATTTAAAAAAGTAGGTGATTTGACTTTGTCAGTCAAATACCGTATTGTAATGCTGCATAAATAAAAATGGTTAATTTTATAACACAATTTATTACTAAATTACTACATAACAAGTCCTGATTATGGCACAGTAGTTATGAATAGAAACATTCTGACAAGATAATTCAGACGATAATAATATTATAACTATATAAAAACTTAACTAAGATTTTGATAGTCTTTCAATATTGGTATGTCATCAAATAACGTGTTTTTAAACACAAAAACAGCGTATTTTATGACAAAGATAGTAAATTCAAAATCAGCTCATACTGATTTTAGTTCTCAAATCATTCACGAGTGTAACAATATTGTATACATATGTATGTATACATCACCCGAATTTGATGGTATACCAATATTTTGCAAACCGTACTGGCAGTTTGAAAGCTTAGAAAAGTAATACAAAACAACAACTTACATAGAAACATGGCTTTTTTAAAATATATATAGTAAATTTTTCTACTAATTGAATAGTATATTTAACGAAGTTTCTTTAAAAATAAAAATCTACTTAAAGAAGAGTAAGGACCAAATTCACCAAATATAGATACATATCTTATCTGTTTTTAACAAGTTAACTTTCTAAGATATCAATATTAAAAAACCTTCAATAAAATTTTACTGTTTAAGTCATGCTCTTAAAAACTGACATGTAATTACTATTACCTATTTATCTAATATAAAAATAGTTATATTATACTCTAATTGTTTTATCTAACTAATGCATACGAAACAAAATTAATAACTATGAAAATATTGTGTTGATATTTTAAAAACCTATACAATGTGTAACTTTGTATAACATACATAATCTAATTTGTATAACTTTAGTTCCATATAATAACGAATTTAAAGATTGTGTTGTATAAATTAAACATACATTACATAGTATAAAAATTATACACTTGTACATGTGTTACAAAGTTACACACCATTAAATATTAAAATTATAAATATGTATATATACATATATTAAATGTATCAGTCATAACTACACTAACTATGATTGCATTTAATTGTATGTTTATAATGTGTGATATCTATTAAGTGTGTTTTTTATTAAAATATTACTGTTGCTTTAACCCCATTTAATATGACTTAGAAACAATTTTCTCGATTAAATCAACCAATTTTCAAGGAGAAACACGTTTAAAATAGAAACTTAAAAGTATAACAAGAAATTTAACTTTGTATAAAAGATAATCAAAGGCAATAAAGTAATCGTAACATGATTACAAATTCTTCCGATTTCATTTGTTATTTAGATAAACACTTCTTCAGCTTTGTATTCATAAATTTATATAAAATTACATGTTGTGTATATATAAATAAACAACATAAACCGCGTGTTTATATATCAATTAGAAGGTATACCTAATTAAAATATTTTAGAAGCAGCACACTGTAACCAAAACCCTGATTTTCCATACATCTAAAAACATTATTTTAAAAAAACATGGGCAAAAAATAAACATAATTTTACGGGCAAATATAAAAAACATAATCCCAGCTTATACCACCTTTCTTAAGAAATAATGAAGAGTTGTACCTACCATACTATTCCATTAACGAGAAATTAGCAATATTTTATTAGAAAGCATAGTTTAATTTGTTTATATATTCCGGCAAAGTTTGATGAAGATTACTTTTGGTGATTATTTTATTGCAGCAGTTTTGACCCATTTAAAAGGCCGATTTAAATCACTCAAAAGACAAACTTAAACCAATAAAACTACATTATATAGCCTCCCTAAATTATTGCAATTGTTATTATGATTTGTAACATTTATACGAAGAAAATACTCTAGAAATAAAATGGCTGCCACGTTCGTTTTAAATAAAAACATTTTATACAAAAATAATAGACCCTTCCAAATCCATGTATATAAAAATATAATTTGCTATTATTTCATCTTCCAATAGATTCTCTTTAAATGTTGTAATATATTTTATGTAGTAACATCAATATTTTTATATAACTTGTATAAATAATATGTTCAGTTATACGTATAAAAAAATAATTTCGAGACAATAAGAATGAGGAAAATTTCACATCACAAGTTTAAATAACATTTTATGTATAACTTAGAAACCTGATATAAAGTAATTATGCTTTAAAAAATACAACAAAAATTTATTTAATTTCACATGAAACCTTCTAATTAGGAAGACATATTTATATTTACCAAGTTATTAATCAGACATATAAAGATTTATTAAAAATGTACAGGATTGATTATAAAGTTTCTAAGGAAACACTTTCCGTGAAGTATTTTGATTTAAAACTTATTTGAAATTACATTAAACACACTATGAGTACGTTCTTGACTTTGTCTGTCGAGAATTGGGACATTAAGTATAAAACCACACTATGCAGAAAAACGCTACCGTAGTTCGGTCGAATTATGACCGCAATGTATTTTAAATAAAGCATGACACACTGTAATTATTTAACATTACAACAGGCTGCGATGCTGCAGCCGTGGTCACAAGCGAAACGTCAAGCAGTAAGTACTCACGTACTTATAAAAATAATATCGCGTTTAGTCCCGTTGTAATGTTAAATAATTATAATGCAACGCGAAAGTTTAAAATTATATCATGACACACTGTGCCGAAATCACGTCGTATAATATTGTATTAAAATAAACTAAACGGCCGAACTTCAGTCGCGTTTTTTCCGCTAAGTGTGTTTCTACACTAATATATTGATATAGATAGCTCGCGTTATGTAAAATGAGCACTAGAAGACCAAGATTTGTGCGAGCCTAGTTTAATAACCAGTGAAGCGACTGCCATCACACCTTGTAACCAGAGGCCTTACCATCAAGTCTTAAAGCGATCTTTAAACGAGTGAGTAAAAGGGATGCCGCTTCACATGATGTAAAGCGGCATCTCTCTTACTCACTGGAATCCGTCCTGCTATAACGGCTGGCAGTAAGCCCCCAGACAGAACTAAAGTTAGAAACTATCTGAATTTGCAGGTTTCCTCACAGTATTTCCCTCACATATAGATTTCAAAAAATCCAGAGGTGTGGGCCCGGATTAGAACCACGTACCTCATGAGGGATGTGAGACGCGGTACGTACCACTAAATAAACCTTTTTACATAACACGAGCTATTCTTTAACATTGATCCACCACTCTATAATGTAATCGAACTGTGCAATTCAATAAGCGCAAATGTCATAATCTCAACGCTGTGTCATCGGCGACAGTCGTAATTTAGTACTAATTTTGTATTGTCGCCGTTGATACAACCGTGAGATTATGACATTTGCGCTTAGTGAATTCCACCTCAGTACTCTATAATGTAATCGAACTGAGGTGCAATTCTCTAAGCGCAAATGACATAATCTCAACGCAATTTCATCGGCGACAGTCGTAATTTAGTACTAATTTTGTACTGTCGCCGATGACACAGCGTTGAGATTATGACATTTGAGCTTAGTGAATTGCACCTCTGAACTACCTATGTATTAGTATGTGATGAATAGTATAATGTAGTGGAACAGGTATACCTATTAGTCTGTGATCCTCAACTCGGCTAGTTCCTTCTCTTCGTCTACCTCGTCTTCATCATCAGAACCGTGGACTGATGCTGCAGGGGTTGTGGTTCCTGTGGAGGATAATATAGTATCTTTTAAATGCCAAAAGATAACAAAATAGATATTTTTTACAGAATGTAAAACCCAATTGTTACGGGTTCAAAAGAAATGTTTTTAAAATTTTCTTTGCGACATAACGGTCAACAAGAATGTTCTTACAGAATTAAAAGAAAACATTTTATTTAGAATTTTTATGTATTTTTATTAACACATAAGTACCTAACACGACGGTACAGACGACGAATAACCAAAAAGCACCATCTCAAATAAATTTGAACGTTTAAATAAAGTTAAGTAAAGTAAAGCGGCCTATTAATGTCCCACTGCAAGGCCTCCAAGCAATTAAAATATGTTCCCGTGCAAAGATGTTTTTGGCCTAATCACCACGCTTGCCAAATGCGGATTGGTGATCACAAGCCCGGGCTGTGTTAGAAAAACCGACACAAATTTTGCCCGACCATGGAATCAAACCCAGAGCCCGCTGCTAAATTAATACGCTTACCAAACACCGTTTTCAACCTACAACCTTCACCCAAGACTATTGCCTACGTGTGCACCAAAATTGACAATGATGGTTGTGATGAAGATGACAATGATGATAATGATACTAAATCCATTCCGTACTGACTGGCGCAATATGAGTGACCATGATCCAATCTGTCTGGTTCCCTCTACTAAGGGTTACGAAGGTCTGATGTCTGAACCAGACTCGCCAAATCCTGGATTATGGTCAAAGCAGACGCCGCATTGAAACGGGATAAACGAGTGACGCAATACTTCACCTCGACTCTTGATAACGACTCTATAACCAGTGCATATGCCACGCAAAACGTGAATAAATACAACATACGAGTCTAAGTTCACTTCTCTTCATTCATTCAAGCCCTAAAAAAAGGATGACACACTCTGCGCGAATACATAAATTCAGCCTATTATAATATTACCAGGTCTGATCGGAGCAAAAATCATATTTCAACAAGTGCCTTAGTTGAAATTCTAGACTAATTTATTAAAAGTATCCGTACACAGTTCAAAGCCATAATGTCAACAGCTTGTTCCGTTCATTCATTCTCTTTCAATTATGTAAAAGTCTCATAGAAGTGCCTATCATCATAATAAATACCAATTGATCTGTAATACAAGTATTTATGATTAAAACACACAAACTAACTAATTAAAAGTGATTTTACAACACAACATGTGAAAATTACACTACAATCTAAACCTAAACTCGTTTACTCTTCCCTGTTAAGTCACCGCTAAGTATTTCATTCATTAGGACTCATTCAAACCTAAAAGTCTAAATTCGTGCATCAACAAAGTGTCAACACATTTGTGTCCACAATTCTGCACCCCGTTCTATTCATTCGATCGATCAATCATTCATTCACTGACTCTTTCCTTTTTATAAGTTCACCAAACTAATAATACGGTGTCTTAGGCAAACAACAAGTGAAAAAACCCTAAAAAAACACACTACTAAAGTCACAAGCTCACTCCATTCACTCGTTCTTCTCCGCGCAGTCGTTCAGCCGCGCTATGACCTGGTCTATATGCTCCACGACCTCCTCATCCAACAGACCCTCATTCGGGGTCCTGAAGTGATCCATGTGATCGTGTTCCTCTGTAAACGGCTTCTTAAATGACGCACTTATCTTTCGGTTTTAGAAGCTACTAGTGCTAGTTTGTAGCGGGTTCTAGACATTTCCAGACTTTCTAAGGAATCTATTTAGCCCGAATGGGCACACCCAGTTCGCTTATTCAATTCGATTAAGTTAACAAGTGTCTATAACGAACAAAACGTGAAACAAAATTGTAGCGCTACACCTCGTCCCATTCATTCATTCATTCATTCACTTTTCTAATACATTAATTCAGTTACATACCCAAGTTGGGTGAAACAAACAGTGTCAACAGCACACGAAACGTGAATAAACACACAGAACGTGCAAATAAAATCCCAAAATTCTGCCTTTCGTTCCATCATTCCTTCATTCATTCATTCATTCATTCATTCACTGACTCTTTCCCATACCAAAGTTCAGCTAACTAATAATACGGTGCCTTAGTTAAACAACAAATGAAAAAACACACTACTAAAGTCACCAGCTCATTCACTCACAGCAATCCATTCACTCGTTCTTCTCCGCGCAGTCGTTCAGCCGCGCTATGACCTGGTCTATATGCTCCACCACCTCCTCATCCAACAGACCCTCATTCGGGGTCCTGAAGTGATCCATGTGATCGTGTTCCTCAGTAAACGGCTTCTCAAAAGCCACTTCGACTTCCAAACCCACTCCATCATCAGTAATATCAAGAATTTCAAGCGATTTCTGAACGTTGAGGAGGTTTTTCTTCTGTATCTCGACGTCAATGGTCTGGACTTGCTCATCTTTGGTCTCCTTTTGTATTTCCTTGTGAAAGGAGGTCGAGAGACGCATGGGCGGGTCATGGCGACGCGCGGAGTTCAGAATAGTGATAACTGTACCTAAGAAATGAAGAATGGATATATGGTACATTTCGATTATTTAAATAAAGCCTGTTTGGTAATCTAAGATACCTGTTAGAAAGGGTTTGACCTAACCTACTTATTTTACATTATTATGTGAACTTTTATTATTCATATTCATATCATTTATTGCACTCCATAAATAATACATAAAGTGGTAAAAAAAACAATAGTAGACACATTATGGACCCTGTCGGGCACGGCAAATAAGAAAGGAGACGAGTCTCCCTTTGTTATGGCTTATCTAAGGCTATCATTTAAAAAATCCTGAATCGTGTAGTAGGTCTTGTTATTTAAAAATTGTTTTAATTTATTTACAAAAGTCTTTTCTGTCAGATTTTTTATTGAGTCTGGTAATTTATTAAATATTTTTATAGACATGACTAGATAGATTATAGCAATCGAACTTGCAATAAAATCAAAACATATCATTGATGTATGTACGTATTTGATTTTATGGACAAAGTCTAGGAAATTTGAGAATGGTGATAAAAAATAATTATTGGACTACTTATATTTTAAAACATGCGAGGAAAATAAGTTAAGTTCGAAACGCCGCGTAGCTTCGAGCAGTACTGTAATTTTACGAAGATTTAGTGCAGGGGGAAAAAAATTGGCCAAGTGCGAGTCGGACTCCCGCACTGAGGGTTCCGTACAAATTCTATTTTTGACGTATTAAAAAAACTACTGAATAGATTTCGTTCGAACCAATTTTCGTTGGTAGTTTTTGTGGTAATGTAGATTATATATTTATTTCAGATTTATCATCCTCTTACTTTAGAAGTTAGAGGGGGGGGGACACACTATTTTCCACTTTGGAAGAGTCTGTCACGCAAAGTATTCACTTAGGAAAAAAAGGAGCTTAGAAACCTCAATATATTTTTTAAAGACCTATCCATAGATACCCCACACGTATATGTTCAATGAAAAAAAAGATGTTCAGTTTCAGTTCTAACTATGGGGACCCCCCATTTTTTTATTTTTTTTTTTATTTTCGTGTGCAAACCTTGTTGCGGTTCACAGAATACATCCACTCACTAAGTTTCAACAGTATAGTACTTATAGTTTCGGAAAAAAGTGGCTGTGACAGACTGGCGGACAGACAGACAGACAGACAGACAGACAGACATGACGAATCTATAAGGGTTCCGTTTTTTTGACATTTTGGCTACGGAACCCTAAAAAGGGTTTAATCTTGGAATTTGATGAACTTTTAATATTCGTTTTTTTGCTATATATTGGTTTCTATTGCTCCAATGATGTTAGTACCTTTTATCAAAATTGTTAGCATAAAATATTTTGTTCCAAACATTTTTTTATTAAGTCCACCATTTTAGAGACCGATAGCGGAGAGCACCCAAAGCACGCCAGAATAAAGCTGTATACGATTCTCCAGCTAATTATTTTAAAATTCTAATTGAAAGTTGAAACCCTAAAGTGACAGGACTGAATGGCATCTGACTGATTGGTTACCATCAGGCAATCCGTCTGAACGTTTAGTGCCCAATACTACAAAAAAAAATGGGCCATTTAGAATTAATTTGTCAGTACAAGGTGTTTTTAATGGATTATCCGCGTTGTTATTTAATTTAGTTTACTACTAGCGACCCGCCCTTGCTTCGCACGGGTTCAACTAAGTTTTTCTCTACTATATTATACATGTAGTATACATAAAAACCTTCCTCTTGAATCACTCTATCTATTAAAAAAACCCGCATCAAAATCCATTGCGTAGTTTCAAAGATTTAAGCATACAAAGGGACATAGGGACAGAGAAAGCGACTTTGTTTTATACTATGTAGTGATAAATCAAGACTGACTTGAGTGCGTGGGACTGGGCGGCTCGGAGATCGGTCTGGGGTAGTTGAATCGCTGCCCGAGCTGAAGGTCCATCTGGTCCACGTAATCTGGGTACACTGTCTTGAGTGCTTGCGCTCGCGCTTGTCGGTAGTACTGGAACAGAGTAAAAGCGATTGTATTGTAACTTGGTTTACATTGTTGTACTTTTTGTATATTAGTTTCAAGCATTTTTCATGTTTAAAATATAAAATAATTTATGTATAATGTTATATAATATAACTAGCGGACGCCCGCGACTCCATCCGCGTGGATTTCGATTTCCAATAGCCTAAAGCCTTCCTTGTCAAATGGATTATCCAACACAAAAATAATTTTTCAAATCGGTCCTGTAGTTCCTGAGATTAGCGCGTTCAAACAAACAAACAAACAAACCCTTCAGCTTTATATATTAGTATAGATGTAATCTACAGTCATCTACACTAATATTATAAAGAAGAAAGATTTGTATTTTTGTATGTAACGAATAAACTCTAAAAGTACTGGACCGATTTGAATAATTATTTCTTTGTTAGATAGCTACACTCTTCCCCGTTGAACATAGGGTACTTATGATCCCGGAAATGTGGGATAAGGGGCGATTTTTGAAAAAAGAAATTACGCGCAGGTGAAACCGCGACGGAAGGCTCGTGTTATTTTTATTGCCTTCCTACAGCCGCTAATTGGTTACTAATAGTATTATAAATGGGTCTAGTAGTTTATCGGAACCTATAGGCACCGTGCAGAAACTATAGAGGGCGCTAAAATCACGTTTCTTTTTCAGTGGTTTGACACTAAAATTTTACATTTAGAGTAAAAGTTTCGAATATGAGTCACTAGATGGCAGAATAAGGCAAAGGCTGGTGGATTTTTCAATCGCAAACACCCTCATTTTATCTATCGTCAAGATGTCAAAAGACGCTAAATAAGTTTGACGAAGTAGATTATCATATTCTAAATGTTTACTCACAATGCCAAGATTCCTCCAGTCCATGAGGTCTGATAATCTCTCAGTCCTATTTCTTTGAATGATGCGCTGTCTCCTCGTCAGTCTGTAATTAAAATAATTACAATAAATTACAATCACATTCATGAGATTTTGTATGAAAAGATATAGATAGAATTACTTCTGCCGAGCGGGTGATCTAGCTCGGGGACCGAGGTCCTTACTGCTCTGTGTTGGTGCAGTCATATATACGCTAAGTCGCGGCAGAAACTCTGCTAGCGCGATGTAGGTTTGTATGGAAATATCGCTTTGCCGTGTCAGCGCCATCTGTTGAGTTATATCGGAACTACTCCTTTGTGGCGGTGTAAAAATGCGACGTTTCTTCTTAGCTTTACTGAAGCGTGGAGATGTTTACTTATATTTCCAAATACCCGCAGGACCCCCACCCCTACTCACTTGGTGAAGTCGAACATGTACTGGGCCAGCTGCTGCACGGACCCCTCCAGGGATATGTAGCGGCGGTCCACCACGTAGATCCCGTAGGACATCGGGTCCGCTATGTGCTCCTGCCCTACTCACTAATACCCGCAGGACCCCCACCCCTACTCACTTGGTGAAGTCGAACATGTACTGGGCCAGCTGCTGCACGGACCCCTCCAGGGATATGTAGCGGCGGTCCACCACGTAGATCCCGTAGGACATCGGGTCCGCTATGTGCTCCTGCCCTACTCACTAATACCCGCAGGACCCCCACCCCTACTCACTTGGTGAAGTCGAACATGTACTGGGCCAGCTGCTGCACGGACCCCTCCAGGGATATGTAGCGGCGGTCCACCACGTAGATCCCGTAGGACATCGGGTCCGCTATGTGCTCCTGCCCTACTCACTAATACCCGCAGGACCCCCACCCCTACTCACTTGGTGAAGTCGAACATGTACTGGGCCAGCTGCTGCACGGACCCCTCCAGGGATATGTAGCGGCGGTCCACCACGTAGATCCCGTAGGACATCGGGTCCGCTATGTGCTCCTGCCCTACTCACTAATACCCGCAGGACCCCCACCCCTACTCACTTGGTGAAGTCGAACATGTACTGGGCCAGCTGCTGCACGGACCCCTCCAGGGATATGTAGCGGCGGTCCACCACGTAGATCCCGTAGGACATCGGGTCCGCTATGTGCTCCTGCCCTACTCACTAATACCCGCAGGACCCCCACCCCTACTCACTTGGTGAAGTCGAACATGTACTGGGCCAGCTGCTGCACGGACCCCTCCAGGGATATGTAGCGGCGGTCCACCACGTAGATCCCGTAGGACATCGGGTCCGCTATGTGCTCCTGCCCTACTCACTAATACCCGCAGGACCCCCACCCCTACTCACTTGGTGAAGTCGAACATGTACTGGGCCAGCTGCTGCACGGACCCCTCCAGGGATATGTAGCGGCGGTCCACCACGTAGATCCCGTAGGACATCGGGTCCGCTATGTGCTCCTGCCCTACTCACTA
The DNA here is from genome assembly GCA_958496325.1 of Nomophila noctuella. Classification (NCBI taxonomy): domain Eukaryota; kingdom Metazoa; phylum Arthropoda; class Insecta; order Lepidoptera; family Crambidae; genus Nomophila; species Nomophila noctuella. Next base: position 1,847,217 of record OY292511.1, on the reverse strand, counting down.
ATACCCGCAGGACCCCCACCCCTACTCACTTGGTGAAGTCGAACATGTACTGGGCCAGCTGCTGCACGGACCCCTCCAGGGATATGTAGCGGCGGTCCACCACGTAGATCCCGTAGGACATCGGGTCCGCTATGTGCTCCTGCCCTACTCACTAATACCCGCAGGACCCCCACCCCTACTCACTTGGTGAAGTCGAACATGTACTGGGCCAGCTGCTGCACGGACCCCTCCAGGGATATGTAGCGGCGGTCCACCACGTAGATCCCGTAGGACATCGGGTCCGCTATGTGCTCCTGCCCTACTCACTAATACCCGCAGGACCCCCACCCCTACTCACTTGGTGAAGTCGAACATGTACTGGGCCAGCTGCTGCACGGACCCCTCCAGGGATATGTAGCGGCGGTCCACCACGTAGATCCCGTAGGACATCGGGTCCGCTATGTGCTCCTGCCCTACTCACTAATACCCGCAGGACCCCCACCCCTACTCACTTGGTGAAGTCGAACATGTACTGGGCCAGCTGCTGCACGGACCCCTCCAGGGATATGTAGCGGCGGTCCACCACGTAGATCCCGTAGGACATCGGGTCCGCTATGTGCTCCTGCATGAAGCAACCGAATCCTGGAAGAAAATAAGAAGGTTCAGTTCATTTGAACCAGACAGAGATGTTAGGGAGTTACGTAACGTAACCAAAACTTTCGGGTATCGGATATAAAAATATCCGTAACCGGATCCGAATCGAAATAAAAGTCTCGGATAATCGCTGAGAAAGGCGAAGCTGAATTATTGAGGCACGTTATTTTAAGTTATTCTGATCAGCCGTTGCTGAAACACAAGGCGCAAAAGAATTTATAAATAAATAAATTTTATTACCTACTTATTTACCTTACTTTGTCTTTTGTACTTTTTCTTCAATTTCTTAAAAATCAATATTCGTAACATCCGAAAGTAATGGATAATCCGAAACCGTATCCGATATAATAATCAATTGAATATCCGTATACAATCCGTATGTAAAATGTCAAATCCATAACATCCCTGATTTAACGCTTCGATAAAACGGGCCGTAGTCTTGAGTTCGATTCCCGGGTCGGGGATTTGTGTCGGTTTTTGCAAACACAGCCCGGGTTTGTAAACTGCGACTTGTAAAAGCCCATATGAAAATGGACTTTATTCGTACTAGTATAAAGAATTTATTTTATAATTTTACTAACAACGAAATTCTGTTGTATAACAGTTGCGGAAAAGAATTTCGGTTTTTCTTTTTCATAAATGTAGATTTAATCAAACCGCGATTTCATCCGTTTGAAAGTAGTTTTATTTATTGAGTAACTAGCTGCCCGGCCCGGATTCGCACGTGGTACTTACTTACATGTATTATACATACAAACCTTCCTTAAGAATCACTCTATCTATTAAAAAAACCGCGTCAAAATCCGTTGCGTAGTTTTAAAGATCTAAGCATACATACGGACATACAGCGAAAGCGACTTTGTTAGGGTTCCGTAACCAAAATGGCAAAAAAACGGAACCCTTATAGATTCGTCATGTCTGTCTGTCTGTCTGTCTGTCTGTCTGTCTGTCCGCCAGTCTGTCACAGCCACTTTTTTCCGAAACTATAAGTACTATACTATTGAAACTTGGTGAGTAGATGTATTCTGTGAACCGCAACAAGGTTTTCACACGAAAATAGAAAAAAAAAAAAAAAATGGGGGGTCCCCATAGTAAGAACTGAAACTGAAAATGTTTTTTTTTCATTGAACATATACGTGTGGGGTATCTATGGATAGGTCTTTAAAAATTATATTGAGGTTTCTTAGCTCATTTTTTTCTTAAGTGAATACTTTGCGTGGCAGACTCTTCCAAAGTGGAAAAAAGTGTGTCCCCCCCCCTCTAACTTCTAAAGTAAGAGGATGAGAAATCTGAAATAAATATATAATTTACATTACCATAAAAACTACCAACGAAAATTGGTTCGAACGAAATCTATTCAGTAGTTTTTTTAATACGTCAAAAATAGAATTTGTACGGAACCCTCAGTGCGGGAGTCCGACTCGCACTTGGCCAATTTTTTTATACTATGTATTGATTCCTATAGGCACCGTGCAGAAACTATAGAGGGCGCTAAAATCCTTTTTTTTCCGTGGTTTGACAGTAAAATTTGACATTGAGCGTAAAAGTTTCGAATATGAGCCACTAGATGGCAGAATAAGGCACCGTGTTTTTCTTTGGTTTGACAGTAGAATTATCGACATTGAGGGTAAAAGTTTTGAATATGAGTCACGATATGGCAGAGTCTCTCGCACGGTGCCTATAAACCTATGAAAACATTACGTTGTAAGTTCAATTACGTTTAAAGCCATAATGTCAACTCACCAGAGAGGTTAGTAGTCACACTCGGAATCCCCATCACAGTACACTCCGCTGGTGTGTATCCCCACGGCTCGTAATACGAGGGGAACACGCCCAGATGGCATCCCCTCACGAACTCTTCATACTCCAAGCCGAAGAGGGGATTCGTTGACGTGAGAAACTCTGGATGGAATATCACCTGGAAATATTTTTTAGGTATTAGGACTAACTTTATTCATTTATTCACTTTATGCTACATAGGGTACAAAGTATAAAATGTGTCCACTGATCTTGGGTATTACAATGTTGTAAAATTCGTCAGGTCTACTGGTCGTCTTCGTCTGGTCTCTGTAGCTTAGTGATCAGAGCGCTTGCCCGGATTGCAAGAGGCGCTGGGTTCGATTCCCGCCTGAGTCACGAGATCAGATGAATTTTTCTTTGTTTCTAATTTTAACATTATAGTTAAAGGTATAATAATGCCTAGCATTTAAAAAAAATGCTAAAATAAAAATATACAAAAAATTACAATGTAGCGCCCTGTAAGGACTTTGCACATTTGAGAGGGCTGCTTATTGTTCATGCGCACAAATGTTTGTACCGTGCGAGGATCGAACCCACCACATTTGGTGTAGTAGCCGCCTTCTGGAACATTACACCAAACGGCTCGTCAAATACAAAACATTTACTATTCTATTAATTACAGCATTAAACTTCGGTCGTATATTTTTCGACTAGTGTGTTGCAAATTGTTTTAATCCACGGTTTTAATCCTTAGACTAACACACTTTCCATCCCAACTAATATTATAAATGCGAAAGTAACTCTGTCTGTCTGTCTGTTACGCTTTCCCGCTTAAACCTCGCAACCGATTTTGATGAAATTTGGTACAGACAATCTTTAGACCCTGAGACAGAACATAGGCTACTTTTTATTTCGAAAAAAAGAAATCCACGCGGACGGAGTCGCGGGCGGCCGCTAGTTGTAAATAAACCTGGTACTATGGAAGCCAGGGATTCGAACCCGCGAGCCTTTGTTTTGTAGCCAGGGTCCCCGACCACTAGAAAATTTACAAATCAACAATAATGATGATAAACTATGTATAGTAATATAAACTTACTTTGACTTTATCGTTAACAGTGTTGAACAGTTGACATCTCCTGACGCCGTTTAATACGGGATCGCTCCAATCATCCACCTGTAGGAAAAACAGACAAAATGTTTGATAAAATAATATAAGAACAACGTTTTATGTACGGAGGCAAACGAACAAGAGGGTCACTTTGTCGGTAAGTAATCCCCGCTGCCCATGGACATCAACAACCGCACAAGTGTCACAGATGTGTTGCCTGCCTTTAAGACCCCATACCCTCCCCAACTGAGCTCTAGCGTCCTTACTCACCAGCAGAAACATAGCACATAAAAGATATAAAGAGCTATTTTCCTGATTCGAGAGGTAGCACTTAGTGTAACTTCCACTCGAATGAGCCGCTCGTCTGGGGAAGTACTTCCACCGTACAGAAGACCACAGTGAAGTAGCACTTCGTAACTGTTGTGCTATGTTTCTGCTGGTGAGTAAGGTCGGCCATTAAAGTTCATTTGGGGAGGGTGTGTCTTTTATGGCTGACAACGCATCGGCGATACCTCTGATGTCGCGGATATCCATGGACGGTTGTGATAGCTGACCTTAAGGCGACCCGCTAGCTCGTTTGCCACATATGCCATTTAATAAATATAGTATTATTAACCACCAAGGCAATTTCTATGTCAACATAACAAATATCACAGATTATTAAACATTCATACTTACAATATTGTGAGTGGTGACGGGCGGTAACCCATCCCTCTGTAAAGCGTAGATACACCGCTTAAGCCGCACTGTATCGTCCTTCTGAAGCAATTCTGACGGGTCGGGCAAGTGGCCTCTGGAAAAACATAGTTGATTTAATTATAATCGTTATTATAATAATAGCCATCCAGCCGTTTTTCGTTCATGGTGGCCGGACTTAATGATCAGCCAGGTACGCAGGATATATTAAAGTGCACTAGTGGGTGCGCAAGCACAGGTGTGTATTATTTATTTCTTCCAACCTTCTGATGTAGGTATATCATGAATGGTGATGTAACTTTTGATGATGATTAAGATTGTGATGGTGAAGATTTTGATGATGATCAAAATTTTGATGATCTTAAAGATTTTGGTGATGATGATTTAGATTTAGATGATGATGAAGATTTTAATGATGATTATAAAGATTTTGATAATGGTCAAGATTTTGATAATTATAATGATGAAGATTTTGATTATCTTCAGATTTTGATGATCATGATGAAAGGATTGCTGATTATTACGATGAAGGTTTAAATGAAGATTGTGATGAAGATGATCCAGCTTCTGATGATGATGACGATCATTTTTATGATGATGATAATGATGATGATGTTGAAGATTTTGAGAAAGATGACAATCCCTCACCTCAAGCAAGTGTCGCACATCCTCCTCCCGACCTTCTGCTGTATTTCGTGAATGGTATCTCTCAGTGACTTGGTGAAGGCGTGACCCCGAAGGCTTTCGACGTTGAAGTTGTTGGTATTTTGATGATCATGAAGATTGTGACGATGATGATGAAGGTTTTGATGAAGGTGATGAAGATTTTAAAGATGATTAAGGTTTTGATAATGATGATGAAGATTTTGATGATCATAAAGATTTTAATGTAGATGAAGACTCAGATGGTAATGATGTTAATGAAGATATTGATGATGATGGTGAAGATTTTGTTTATGATGATGATGATAAAGACGAAGTCTCCTCACCTCAAGCAAGTATCGTACATCCTCCTTCCAACCTTCTGCTGTATTTCGTGAATGGTATCTCTCAGTGACTTGGTGAAGGCGTGCCCCCGAAGGCTTTCGACGTTGAAATTGTTGGACATTGGATGATAATGATGATTGCGACGATGACGATGAAGATTTTTTGAAGGTGATGAAGATTTTAATGATGATTAAGTTTTTGATAATGATGATGAAGATTTTGATAATCATAAAGATTTTAATGTACATAGATGAAGACTCAGATGGTAATGATGTTAATGTAGATATTGATGATGATGGTGAAGACTTTGATGATGAAGACGATGATAATGGTTCCTCACCTCAAGCAAGTATCATACATCCTCCTTCCGACCTTCTGCTGTATTTCATGAATCTTGGTGACTGCGTGCCCCCGAAGGCTCTCGACGTTGAAATTGTTGGAATTTTGATGATAATGAAGATTGTGACGATGACGTTGATGATGATGATGAAAATTTTGATGATGGTGATGAAGATTTTAATGATGATTAAGTTTTTAATAATATTGATGAAGATTTTGATGATGGCGATGAAGATTTTGATGATGATGATGAATATTTTGTTGATGATGAAGAGTTAGATGGTAATGATGATAATGAAGATATTGATGATGATGGTGAAGACTTTGATGATGATGATAATAATGATGATGATCGAGATAATGTTCCCTCACCTCAAGCAAGTGTCGTACATCCTCCTCCCGACCTTCTGCTGTATTTCGTGAATGGTGTCTCTCAGTGACTTTGTGACGGCGTGCCCCCGAAGGCTTTCGACGTTGAAATTGTTGGACTTTTGATGATCATGAAGATTGTGACGATGACGTTGATGATGATGATGAAAATTTTGATGATGGTGATGAAGATTTTAATGATGATTAAGTTTTTGATAATATTGATGAAGATTTTGATAATGATGATGAAGATTTTGAAGATGATCAATATTTTGATGATGGTGATGAAGATTTAAATGATGATAAGATTTTGACAATGATGATGAAGATTATGATAATCATGAAGATTTTGATAAAAATGAGGGAGATTTTGATGATGATGATTTAGACTTTGATGATGGTAATGAAGATTTTGATGATGATTAAGATTTTGACGATGATTCCTTACCTCAAGCAAGTATCGTACATCCTCCTCCCGACCTTCTGCTGTATTTCATGAATGGTGTCTCTCAGTGACTTGGTGACGGCGTGCCCCCGAAGGCTTTCTACGTTGAAATTGTTGGTCTTTTGATGATAATGAAGATTGCGACGATGACGATGAAGATTTTGATGAAGGTGATGAAGATTTTAATGATGATTAAGTTTTTGATAATGATGATGAAGATTTTGATGATGATGATGATGATGAAGGTTGTGATGATTATTATGATGAAGGTTTTGATGATGATAATAAAGATTTTAATGATAATGATGGTGATGATATTAAAGATGATGTCACCTCACCTCAAGCAAGTATCGTACATCCTCCTTCCGACCTTCTGCTGTATTTCATGAATGGTGTCTCTCAGTGACTTGGTGACGGCGTGCCCCCGAAGGCTTTCGACGTTGAAATTGTTGGTCTTGGCCGGGAAGATGAGGAAGGCTATGACTGTCATCTCTGAACCTGATGACTGGAAGAGAAAGTTGTTGTTGTTTTTTTTTTTTTTTTTTTTTTTCGGAATGACGTCCCTGTTGGTTGCTGAAGGCTCCCGTAACAGGTTAACCGGAAGATTGTGGGAGCGGAGGGCTCACACCACACTAGAGTTTAGCAGCGAGCCGCCCAGGGGCGCCCCGAGGGGGGCACGAACCTCGGCCATGGGCCTCGCTGGAGACGTTAATCTAACGTATCGACGCGGTGAGAATCTACCCGGCACGTGCCGGTATCTAACGAACGCGGTCCCTACTGGAAAACGCGACGCGCGTCCTCGCCGGCGAGGACGATATCTCGGTCTGTTGGTGTTGCTAGTCTGCGCGAGTTGCTCGGCCTCCGCGATGGCGACTGTAATGTCGTCATCCGGGTCGTTGAGGACGTACCTCGGACGTCGGAGAGCGCGTCTGGATGTGTCGGCTGGAACGACATAGTCGGCAGCCGACGACACCAGTGGATTCGGGTGGTGAGGGGCAGAGTCGAAGAATTTGCGTGAACATTGCTTGAAAAACTGCGCGATGGTCGGCAGTTTCAAGTCAATGTGAAGATTTTTGTTCCTTAGGTACCATGGCGCGCCAGTTTTGTTGTTGTTATAAGCAGAGGTTTTGAAATTATGAGGGAAAAGCTTTGTAGAGTACTAACTATTTTTAAACTGCAGCTTTTTGACGCGTCATCAAGATTCCTTTTTTTTATCACATTGGTGCATTTAATTGGTATGTGTAAAAAGAATTTTATGACCTAAGGCAGCACATATCCTGCCTGTAATTGACGGACAAACATCCAAACAAAAAATTGTTCACTTTTACAATATAAGTATATCGTAGATTTGATCTAAATCCTTGCATTTTTATTGTATTTTTAGTCGGTTTATTATTATGTGAACATAGGCTACCTTTAGTTGCGCTTTTTTCGCAATAAAAGGTGGCTTATGTTCTTTCTCATGGTCTTATCCAAATATCATCAAAATCGTTTGAGAGGTTAAAGCGGGAATGCTTTACAGACAGACAGAGTAGCTTACGCATTTAATTTAGTAGAGAGAGAAGTAGGGATCCTTGTATTTTAATTTTATTTTTAGTCGGTTAAAACGTTTTTTGGTAACTCACCTTCAAGTAGTGATTAAGTCTAGCCAGTGCTTCAATGAAAATATCGGCACCCTTGTTCCCATACTCGTAACGACCAGCAATGAAGAAATACAGCGTCTTATCCAAATCGAAGTTGAAATGGCTGTGAACAACAATTTACATTTTAATGTTTCTTCTTTTTTATGTTACACACAGCTACGGCGACGAGCGACGCGACGTGTGGTGCGATGAGGCCGGCGACGTGATTTGCGGCAATAGTCGCGCATCTCGCCGCCGATAGCTGTGGCATGCTTCATACAATTTCCTTCATTTGTTTTTTTCGCTCGCCACTTTTGCCGTCACTAGACGCATCGCAAGTCGCATCGCTGTGGGCTGTGGCCAGGGTGTAATAGGGAGGCGCCTCGATGGTCTAGTGGTTTTAGTACCGGGCCTTGGTCTCAAGGTCCTGGGTTCGATTCCCGGGTCGGGCAAACTTTGTGTTGATTTTTTTTAACACAGCCCGGGTTTGTGATCAACAATCTGCATTTGATCCGCCTTCACGTTGAGAACATTACAGGTTATTACGCATGTGTGTCTCTCACTGTGTCTCGCTATGTATCTATGTTTCTATCTATATCTCTGTCTTTGTCACTGTCTATGCCTTTGCCTGTGTCACTGTCTATGCCTTTGCCTGTGTCACTGTCTATGTCTGTCTCGGTCTGTGTCAATGTTTTTATCTGTGTCATTGTCAATGTCTCCGTCTGTGTGACTGTCTAAGTCTCTGTCTACATCTCTGCCTGTGTAACTGTCTATGTCTTTGCCTGTGTCACTGTCTTTATCTGTGTCATTGTCAATTTCTCTGTATCTTTCATTGTCTATGTCTCTGTGTATGTCTCTGCTTGTGTCACTGTCTATGTCTCTGTCTGTGTCACTGTCTATGTCTCTATCTGTGTCTCTATGTCTCTCACTGTGCCTCTGTCTCTGCCTTCGCGTCTCTTACCCATAAAAATGTCCTCTGGTGAATTCGTTGATCTTCTCCTTGGCGAGAGCGTGTAAGTTCTGGAACTCGTGCAAGGCGGAGAACTTCTTCACGTTGAGAACATTACAGGCTATTACGCATGTGTGTGTTTTGGTGTCTTAGTCTCGCTATGTATCTACGTCCCTGCCTGTGTCTCTGTCTCTCACTGTGTCTCGCTACGTATCTATGATTCTGTCTGTGTCTCTGTCTGTATCACTGTCTATGCCTTTGCTTGTGTCACTGTCTACATCTCTGCCTGTGTCACTGTCTGTGCCTTTGCCTTTGTCACTGTATATGTCTTTGTCTGTGGCAATGTCTTTATCAGTGTCATTGTCAATGTCTCTGTGTCTATCATTGTCAATGTCTCTGTTTATGTCTCTGTTTTTGTCACTTTTTATGTCTCTATCTGTGTCTCTATGTCTCTATCTGTGTCTCTATGTCTCTGACTGTGTCTCTGTCTCTGCATTTGTGTCTCTTCTTACCCATAAAAATGTCCTCTGGTGAACTCGTTGATCTTCTCCTTGGCAAGCGCGTGTAAGTTCTGGAACTCGTGCAGGGCGGAAAACTTCTTCACGTTGAGACCGTTGGGGGTTATTATGTCTGGTTTGCGTTTCAGGAGATGTTCCGCTTCGTAGCCTGAGGGGGAGAACAATATTGTTAATAAATTAATTTTAATTTATTAGGACAATAAACAGCTATCTACCTTAATGTATAAAATGAGAAACTGACTGAGTAACATATCAACGCACAGCCTTAACGGCTAAACGTAGGCACTTGAAATTTTGAAGGGACGTAGCTTAGGTAACAATTCAGGATAATAGTCACAGCGTTCCTTTGGGACTCCGAGGCAATGGATGCAACCGGGAGAGGCGCTAGGATGATTTTTTTTTTATGGCAGAGGCGGCAAATGTGCTATCGGAACGCCTGATGGCAAACAATCACCCATGGACATCCGCGACACCAGAGGTATCGCCGATGCGTTGCCGGACTTAAAGACTCCATACCCTTCCCGACTGTGCTCTAGCGACCTTACTCACCAGGAGAAACATAGCACAACAGTTACGAAGTGCTACTTCACTGTGGTATTCTGTAAGGTGGAGGTACTTCCGCAGACGAGCGGCTCGTTCGAGTGGTAGTTCCACTAAGCTCTACCTCTCTTCAATGATGATGATGATGTAATTATATTATTTTAATTTACTTAGTTTTGACGATTCAAAAGTGCTTGTTTGTATGCCTATTTGAATAAAGATATTTTTGATTTTGATTTTGATGATGATGAAGATGAAGATGATGATGATGATGATGATGAAACTCACCTGTAATATCAGAGACGGTTGTGAATATATGCGTCATGTGTGCGGCGGCTCGCTCCATGCAGTAGCGGTGGTATATCTGTCTCTTTCCAGCTTCTTCGTCCACTGAGAACTAGAGGGAGATGAATAGATTAATGTACAGGTCTATCTATATTTTATGAGAGCCTACGAAACTGTGTAAAGCTCAGTTAATGAATACCATAGATGCTGCCTCTGTCACTTTTCGAGTGCCTTCACCAAAACGTCAAAAATTAACCTAGTTTTGCAACTAAGGCTCGTATTAATAAATCGCACTCAACTCTGAGCTCGATCTTGAGTGCGAACTTGATATGTCATTCTCCTTAGCAAAGTCGTCTTCTGTTGAGAGATACTGAGATAGTTACAGACTTGAGCTCGTATTAATAAATCGCACTCAACTCTGAGCTCGAACTTGAGCGCGAACTTGAGGTGCTATTTTGTATGAGAATGACATATCAAGTTCGCACTCAAGATCGAGCTCAGAGTTGAGTGCGATTTATTAATACGAGCCTAAGTCTGTAACTATCTCAGTATCTCTCAACAGAAGACGACGGCCACGAGATAATGACGTCATCCCACTTGACAGTTCAGGCGGCGAGAGTACGTGTGTCTGCTATCTTGCTCTATCACACGTGATTCAAATAAAGTAGAAAAAGGATAGCATGACTGTCAAATTGTTCGCTTCAATTTTTGATATTCATTAATCTGAGATTATTGGCTTAATATTTCATTGAGATGTAAAATTGTCTTACCTTATCAAGATTATTATAGAAATCTGTGTTGCCAGCACACAGATACCGGCCAAGAAGCGTCGCGTGGGTCGTGAAGACAGTGGCTACATCGACATGGCGGACTCTGGAAACAACAAATACATATGTATAATAAAATAAGGAATAAAAGTCAAAGTCAAAGTCAAAGTAGTTTATTTTGCAATTTGATTTACATAGAAATTCTTTTGCACGTCATATCTTTTTTTACCTACCAGCACTTCGACGTGAATGGCCTGCTGAGAAGAAGTGCCGCAAGAAACTCAACAGTTTGCCTTTTTTAAAAATAAATACAATTTGTATAAATAATTATTTACATGTCATCAAAATAGTAAAATGGAAATATCATGTCCTCTAAAAAAAAAAACATAACTACAAATGTAGTAAATTAATAAATTAGACAACCACATGCGCAGAGTGGTAAGAAATTGTCAGGCCCACAAATTCTTGTCGATATCATTTAAATAATCTTCAATCTTATAGTAACCTTTTCTCATTAAACAATTCTTAATTTTAATTTTAAATTTGTGTAAAGGTAATTCAACAAGATTTTGTGGTACTTTGTTGAACATTTTTATGCTTAATCCTACAAAAGACCTTCCCGTTTTGTGAAGTCTGACACTTGGATAGGCAAGTCTGTGCTTATTTCTTGTATTGAATTTGTGAGTATCCGATTTTTTAAGAAAATGTTTATTATACTTTCGAATATATAAAATACAATCAAATATGTACTGAGAAGGTACTGTTAAAATATTAATTTCTTTGAATACATCCCTAAGTGAGTCACGAGGTCTAAGGTTGTAGATCGCACGGATAGCTCTTTTCTGCAATATAAAAATTGACTCAATGTCAGCAGCAGAGCCCCACAACAGTAGACCATATGACATAATACTATGAAAGTAACTGAAGTAAACCAGTCTTGCCGTTTCAATGTCAGTGACATATCTTATTTTTCTAACCGCGTAAGCAGCAGAGCTAAGTCTTCCTGCTAGTGCAGTTATGTGAGGACCCCATTGTAACTTGGAATCGATGGTGATTCCTAAAAATATGGTTGAATTGACAATTTCTAGTTTCGCATCATTCATAGTAATTTGTGTATTAATTTGCCTAACATTAGGCATCATAAATTTAACACATTTAGTTTTTTTAGCATTAAGTAACAAATTATTAGTACTGAACCATTGTGACACCTGCAAGAGAGCTCCGTTTACTTTGTCAAATGTTTTTTCGTTTCTCTCTGTTTTAAAAATGAGAGAAGTATCATCAGCAAACAAAACTATCTCACAGAGGTCCTTGGTAAAATATGGAAGATCATTTATATAGATAAGAAATAGCAAAGGTCCTAATATCGAACCTTGGGGCACGCCCATTTGCAGTTTAGCACCAGCAGAATTGGTGTTTTTGATATTGACTCGTTGTATCCTGTCAGTGAGGTACGACTCAATAAATTTTAAAGAAAAGTTGGAGACACCGTAATATTTTAATTTAATTAGTAATATTGAATGATCAACACAGTCAAATGCCTTTGACAAATCACAAAAAATACCTATCGCATTCTGTTTATTTTCCCATGCATCAAGTACATGTTTCATAAGTGCAATACCTGCATCGGTTGTACTCTTGTTTTTAGTAAAACCGAATTGTTTTGCATGAAGTAAATTATTTCTATTAAAATGTTCTAATAACTGATTAAAAATTATTTTTTCAAAAATTTTACTTAATGAGGGTAATATTGATATTGGTCTAAAATTTGATGGGTCACTTTTGTCGCCCGATTTAAACAAAGGTATTAATTTACTATATTTCATTAAATGAGGAAATTTATTTTCATCAATGCATTTATTAAAAAGGTAAGCCAAATGAGGAGAAATTATTTCAATTATAGATTGTATAATATCAGTTGATATTCCCCATAAGTCCTCAGTTTTCTTTTTATTGAGGTCTTTGAATGTTTTTAATATAGAAATTGGGGAGATGTGATCGAAACTAAATGTAGTCTTACATTGATCTACACAAGAAGCTAGGATGTTTTGAGCTTTTTGTGTACTAGAATTTAGCTTACTAGTGGTTGTTATAGGTATGTTTGAGAAAAAAGTTTCAAAGGCATTTGCTACTTCTATATCTGACTTTATAGTTTTATCGTTAATTTTAAGGGAGTAATCACTTTCATATGACTTGAATTTACATGTTTCTTTGTTAATTATATTCCAAGTAGCTTTTATTTTATTACTTGAGTTATTTATTTTATGTCTCAAGTAAATAGACTTGGCTTTATTGCAAACTTTCTTAAAAACTTTAGAATACATCTTAACATATTCAATCACTTTTGGATCTTTAGAATATGCTTTTAAACCATACAGCTCATACAGTTTATTCCTACTTTTATATATACCTGGAGTAGCCCAGTCACTAAACTTAGTTTTAGGATTATTAACATTAACATGTATAGTCCTTTTAGGGAATACTCTATTAAATTCAGATGAAATTAAGTTAAGTAAATTTTCATAAAGAACATCTACATTATGGTTATTAAAAGAAATGTTGGGGAGTTTGTGAACTATTTTATCTTTAAATCTCTCTTTACGCCCCTCAGTGACAGGTCTACATATGATGTCAATAGATCTAGGAACAACACAGTTTTCAAATTGAACCTGTTGTCCGCAATGATCTGACTGTATACAATTTATAATTTTTTTATTAATTACCTTACTATTACAAAACACATTGTCTAAACAAGTTGCACTCGTTGGTGTGATCCTTGTAGGTTCATTAAATAAATTTAATAGATTGAATGAAGTAAACAGATTAATAAATCGACTACTTAGTTGTGAACCTTCAAGAATATTCACATTAAAATCTCCACAAACAATTACTTTTTTATTAGTCTTACAACTTTTTTTAAGAATTTCCTCCATTGAGGATTCGAATAAACTATAATCTGCCGAGGGCGGCCTATACACACATACTATTATATAATGCTCCAGCTCTGCACATGCTACTTCAATAGTTCGCTCAATTGAAAGTGCTGTTATATCTTTACGTTCTTTACATCTCAGATTATTATTTACTAACAAAAGTGACCCACCGCGGATAGCAGACTTTCTCATGAACGAGCTAATTACAGTAAAGTTGTCTATACTTATTAAACATTCATTTTGTCTTAACCAATGTTCGGTTAAACACAAGACGTGTATATTCATACTGTCTAAAAATAAGCCTATTTCTAGTTCTTTGCCAGAGAAGCCTTGAATATTTTGATGGACTAAATTAAAAAAATTACAAGACTTCTCCTTGGTCACTGGCTTGCTAGAGACATCCTCTATTGTCTTAAAAGTTAATTTAAATTACTTTGATTAACATCCAAAGTATCAAAATATATGTCAGGTCTATTTGGAACATGTTCCAAAGTCTTACACATTTTATTAAAAATGTCATTAATATTGAAAGCTAACAATGTAGCCAGTTGTTTTTTTAAACTATAAGGCAACGAAAAAGTATTGCCTGTTGTATACAACTTATTACTACGATTAAAATTATTGGTGTCAAAAAACACAAATTTGTCACTATGTCTACATGTCAAATTGTATAATAAAGTATTCAATAAGTGAATACAGTTATTTTGCTCAGATTTATAATAATTACAATATGGTATTGCACATAAAATTACTTTACCCACATCTGAATTTAATAAAGCAGAAAAATAACTTAAAATATCTTTTTTAGTAATATTCAGCCCATCCCCTAACATTAAAACTGCTATAGATTTTTTATCAAATGAACTCTGCTTAATGCAGTTCACTATTTGAGGCATAGAAGCCCCAGGCATGCATCTATTTATTACTTTATGACATAATTTATTATTTAACATTGGGCCAAAACCGATACCACAATGGTCTGAAAATACGGTGACCTCCTTCAAACGAGATTGGTCACTATGGTTACAAGACTTAACATTATTTCTAAGTTCCAAAGGCATTATACTTGGAAAAGATTGTTCATTAACATTTACATTTACATGCTCATTATATAAGATAACAGGCACTTGGTGTGACTGTTCTTGCAAAGTGCTATACCGAGACGTTAAGTCCTGTAGGGACTGTTGTAAATTTAAAATCTCTGATTTCAACTTATTCGTGTCACTTTCATAATCCTGTCTAGTTTTCTTAAGATTACTACTATAAATTTCCATACTATCTAATAGCTCAGACCTCTGCTTGCGTAGCTTAATATTAATTTTCAAACAATTTTGCTTTTTTATTAAGTTTTCTGTTTTCTTAATAAACCTATTTATTTTTACATATTTCCTAATCTTCTTCCTGCTTGATAAATACTTACTACTATAATAAAATAAATTGTATGTAGGTACAATTAAATGCCAAGTACTTGAGCAAGAATAATTCAATTTTGCCACCTACATAATCCACAGAACCAATTTTAAAAATTCTTTGCCAATAAATAGCCACATTACAAATAAAAAGGTTTTTTTCGTGGTAGTCCGTTTTGCAAAGTGGATCGGAAAACGACCGAACGAAAACGTTTCTTATGAACAATGCCTTAACAATAGTTAATAATAATTAACATTATGCCCAAGGAAATGGGCGCGGCATAGACATAGGTACCATTTACTCTTCCCTCAGGAACTTGATCAATACTTACATTTAAACAAAGTCGCTTTCTCTGTCCCTATGTCCCTTTGTATGCTTAAATCTTTGAAACTACGCGACGGATTTTGATGCAGTTTTTTTTAATAGATAGAGTGATTCAAGAAAATGGTTTAAATGTATTTAGTATCAGCATTGCACCCGTGCGAAGCCGGGGCAGGTCGCTAGTTTCATTATATTATATGATTATTTATGCTATTCATGGTTTTGTAATTACCTCAACATGATAAGACCAATCCCGGCCTGCCACTCGTGGAAATGGGCGACCACTCTCGGCGGGGTGTCGCTCCAATCCTCAGCTGCTTTGCGGAACTGGAAGAAAGAAATAATCGTATTTTATTAACTTTATACTACTTATATTATAAGTTTTCTTTTAAGAGATATGAGAGTTAGATGAATTTTTGACGTTTTGGTGGAGAAACTCAAACGTGACATAGGGATGGTATTCATTAATCTGAGATGTGAAAGTCTGTTTGTTTAGATGTTTTTCCGTCAATCATGCTGAAACTACTGAACGAATTTTGATGTGATATACAGGCAACAGGCAGTGTATGGGCTGACTTACTTAGGTCAAATAGGCCAATTTTTGCATTAATCACCAATTTCATCATCATCACCAACTCCATCATCATCACCAACTCCATCATCATCACCAACTCCATCGTCATCTTACCAATTTCATCACTTTTACTTATTTCATCACTCTTACCAAATTCAACACTTTTACCATTTTCATCATTCTTAAAAACTTTATCATTCTTAACAAATTCGTCACTCTTACCAAATTCGTCACTCTTACCAAATTCGTCAATCTTACCAAATTCGTCACCCTTACCAAATTCATCACTCTTACCAAATTCGTCACTCTTACCAAATTAGGCACTCTTACCAATTTCATCACTCTTACCAAAGTTATCACAATATTCATCACCAGATTCAACATTCATCACCAATTTCATCACCATTTTTAAAACCTTCACCACTCTTACCAATATCATCACCATATTCACCACCATTACAATCAACAATTTCATTATCATCACCATTTTTATAAATATCATTTCACTTACCACCGTCATCTTCACCATTGTTAGCATCATCACTTATGGTATCACGGATGTCATCATCATCACCACTCACCTCGGTGATGAACTGCGCGACCATGAACCCCAGAATGACCGCATCATTGGCCTCCACGTCCAGGTGTGGGATCCCAATGCTCGTTGTGTCCCACAGCTCCTGCTTGTACCCGTCCAGTTGCCGCGCTCCGGAGCCGTGGCGAGTGTGGGCACCACCGTCACCACTGATGCCGGCAGAGACATAGTTGGCGCTAGCCACATCGGCTGTTTCACTAATTTTGTCACTCTTACCAATTGGAGCATTCATCACCAATTTCATCACTCTTACCAAATTCATCACTCTTACCAAATTCGTCACTATTTCCAATTTCATCACTCTTACCAAATTCGTCACTCTTGCCAATTTCATCACCCTTACCAATTTCATCACTCTTACCACCAACATCATTCATCATCACCACACTTACCAACATTATAATCACCATTTTTATTATCATCATCACCATTTCTTAAACACAGTCACCACTCTCACCGAAATCACAATCACCTCACTCACCACAATCATCACCATTTTCGACATCATCAACATTTTTATCATCATCACCAATTTTGACATCATCACCACCATCATCATCATCATCATCATCATCATCACCACCCACCTCGGTGATGAACTGCGCGACCATGAACCCCAGAATGACCGCATCATTGGCCTCCACGTCCAGGTGTGGGATCCCAATGCTCGTTGTGTCCCACAGCTCCTGCTTGTACCCGTCCAGTTGCCGCGCTCCGGAGCCGTGGCGAGTGTGGGCACCACCGTCACCACTGATGCCGGCAGAGACATCGTTGTCGCTAGCCACATCGCCTATTTCACGAGTTTCGTCACTCTTACCAAATTCGTCACTCTTAACCAATTTCATCACTCTTACCAAATTCGTCACTCTTACCGATTTCATCACTCTTACCAATGTCATCGTTTCACCACTCTCATCACTCTTACCAATTTCATCACTCTTATCAAATTCATCACTCTTACCAGATTCGGCATTTCATCAATTTCATCACTCTTACCAAGTTCATCATCTTCACCAATTTCATCACCCTTGCCAATTTAATCATGATTATCAAATTCATCATTATCATCGTCACCACACTCACCACCATCATCATTATCATCATCACCACACTTACCACCGTTATCTTCACCAATTTTAGAATCATCATCATCACCACTCACCTCGGTGATGAACTGCGCGACCATGAACCCCAGAATGACCGCATCATTGGCCTCCACGTCCAGGTGTGGGATCCCAATGCTCGTTGTGTCCCACAGCTCCTGCTTGTACCCGTCCAGTTGCCGCGCTCCGGAGCCGTGGTGAGTGTGGGCACCACCGTCACCACTTATGCCGGCAGAGACATTGTTGGCGCTTACCACATCGCCTGATTCGCTAATTTCGTCACTCTTACCACTTTCATCACTCTAACCAATTTCATCACTCTTACCAAATTCATCACTCTTACCAAATTCGTCATTCTTACCATTGTCATCACTCATACTTGCCAAATTCAACATTCATCACCAATTTCCACACTCTTACCTATTTTATCATCTTACGCAATGTCTTCATTATCACCATATTTTTTTTCACCACGCTAAAAACAGTCACCACTCTCACCAAAATCATCATCACCACTCTTACCACCGTCATCTTCACCATTTTTAGCATCATCACTGTTTTTATCATCATCATCATCATCATCACCACCCACCTCAGTGATGAACTGCGCGACCATGAACCCCAGAATGACCGCATCATTGGCCTCCACGTCCAGGTGTGGGATCCCAATGCTCGTTGTGTCCCACAGCTCCTGCTTGTACCCGTCCAGTTGCCGCGCTCCGGAGCCGTGGCGAGTGTGGTCACCACCGTCACCACTGATGCCGGCAGAGACATCGTTGGTGCTAGCCACATCGGCTGATTCGCTTATTTCATCACTCTTACCAAATTCGGTACTCTTACCAAATTCGCCATCTTCACCAATTTCATCACTCTTACCAAATGTATCACTCTTTCCAATGACATCACTACATTCATCACCAAATTCAACATTCATCACCAATTTCATCACTCTTACCAATTTCATCACCATTTTTAGCATCATCACCATTTTTATCATCATCACCATTTTTATAACTTTTACCACTCTCACCAAAATCATCATCACCACACTCACCACAATCATCACAATTTTTTAGCATCATCACTGTTTTTACCATCATCACCCATATTATCAACACACTTGCCACCGTCATCATCATCATTATTACCACCAATACCTTCATCACAATTGCCACCCTCACCAAAACCCACCTCAGTGATGAACTGCGCGACCATGAACCCCAGAATGACCGCATCATTGGCCTCCACGTCCAGGTGTGGGATCCCAATGCTCGTTGTGTCCCACAGCTCCTGCTTGTACCCGTCCAGTTGCCGCGCTCCGGAGCCGTGGCGAGTGTGGGCACCACCGTCACCACTGGTGCCGGCAGAGACATCGTCTATTGCACTAATTTCGTCACTCTTACCAAATTCGTAACTCTCACCAATTTCATCACTCTTACCAAATTCTTCACTCTTACCAAATTTGTCACTCTTACCAAATTCGTCACTTTTACCAATTTCATCACTTTTACCAAATTCGTCACTGTTACCAATGTCATCACTCATTCTTGCCAAATTCAACATTCATCACCAATATCATCACTCTTACCAAATTCATCACTGTTACCTATTTCAGCACTCTTACTAAATTCGTCACTCTTGCCAAATTCATCATCTTCACCAATTTCATCACCCTTGCCATTTTTATCATGATTATCAAATTCATCATTATCATCGTCACCACACTCACCACCGCCATCATCATCATCATCATCATCATCATCATCACCACTCACCTCAGTGATGAACTGCGCGACCATGAACCCCAGAATGACCGCATCATTGGCCTCCACGTCCAGGTGTGGGATCCCAATGCTCGTTGTGTCCCACAGCTCCTGCTTGTACCCGTCCAGTTGCCGCGCTCCGGGGCCGTGGCGAGTGTGGGCACCACCGTCACCACTGATGCCGGCAGAGACATCGTTGGTGCTAACCACATCGACTGTTTGACTAATTTCATCACACTTACCAAATTCGTCACTGTTACCAATTTCATCACTTTTACCAAATTCGTCACTCTTACCACTTTCATCACTCTTACCAATGTCATCACTACATTCATCACCAAATTCTACATTTATCACTCTTACCAAATTCATCATCACCATTTCTATAACTTTCACCACGTTAAACACAGTCACCACTCTCACCAAACTCATTATCACCACACTTACCAACATTATAATCACCATTTATTATCATCATCACCATTTCTATAACTCTCAACACGTTAAACACAGTCACCACTCTCACCAAAATCATAATCACCACACTCACCACCATTATCATCACCATTTCTAACATCATCACCATTTTTTTATCATCATCAACATTTTTATCATCATCACCATTTTTGTCATCATCATCATCATCACCACCCACCTCAGTGATGAACTGCGCGACCATGAACCCCAGAATGACCGCATCATTGGCCTCCACGTCCAGGTGTGGGATCCCAATGCTCGTTGTGTCCCACAGCTCCTGCTTGTACCCGTCCAGTTGCCGCGCTCCGGAGCCGTGGCGAGTGTGGGCACCACCGTCACCACTGATGCCGGCAGTGACATCGTTGTCGCTTACCACATCACTTGTTGTACTTATTTCATCACTCTTACCACTTTCATCACTCTTACCAAATTCGTCACTTTTACCAATTTCATCACTCCTACCAAATTCGGCACTATTACCAAATTCATCACTCTTACCAAATTCATCACTCTTACCAAATTCATCACTCTTACCACTTTCATCACTTTTAACAAATTCGTCACTTTTACCAAATTCGTCACTCCTACCAAATTCGTGACTCTTACCAATTTCATCACGCTTACCAATTTCATCACGCTTACCAATTTCATCACGCTTACCAATTTCATCACCATTTTTTTAGCATCATCACCATTTTTATAGCCTTCACCACGCTCAACATAGTCACCACTCTCACCAAAGTCATCATCACCACACTTATTATCATCACCATTTTTAGGAATTTTATCACACTCAACACAGTCGCCACTCTCACCAAAATCATAATGACCACTTTCACCACCAGCATCTCCATTTTTATCATCATCACCATTTTTATAACCTTCACCACTCTCACCAAACTAATCATCACCACACTTACCACCTTCACCAAAACCCACCTCAGTGATGAACTGCGCGACCATGAACCCCAGAATGACCGCATCATTGGCCTCCACGTCCAGGTGTGGGATCCCAATGCTCGTTGTGTCCCACAGCTCCTGCTTGTGCCCGTCCAGTTGCCGCGCTCCGGAGCCGTGGCGAGTGTGGGCACCACCGTCACCACTGATGCCGGCAGAGACATCGTTGGGGCTAGCCAAATCGGCTGATTCGCTAATTTCATCACTCTTACCACTTTCATCACTCTTACCAAATTCGTCACTCTTACTAAATTCGTCACTCTTACCATTTTCATCATTCTGACCAACTTCATCACTCTAACCAATTTCATCACGCTTACCAATTTCATCAACATGAGCAATGTCTTTTTCATTCACAGTCACCACTCTCACCAAAATCATTTTCACCACATTTACCACAGTCGTCATCACCATTTCTAGCATCATCACTGTTATTATCATCATCACCATTTTTATAACCTTCACCACTCTCACCAAACTAATCATCACCACACTTACCACCTTCACCAAAACCCACCTCGGTGATGAACTGCGCGACCATGAACCCCAGAATGACTGCATCATTGGCCTCCACGTCCAGGTGTGGGATCCCAATGCTCGTTGTGTCCCACAGCTCCTGCTTGTACCCGTCCAGTTGCCGCGCTCCGGAGCCGTGGCGAGTGTGGGCACCACCGTCACCACTGATGCCGGCAGAGACATCGTTGGTGCCAACCACATCGGCTGTTTTACTAATTTCATCACACTTACCAAATTCGTCACTCTTACCAACTTCGTCACTCTTACCAATGTCATTACTAAATTCATCACCAAATTCAACATTCATCACCAATTTCATCACCATTTCTAGCCTCATCACCATTTTTATCATCATCACCATTTTTATAACCTTTACCACTCTTACCAAAATCATCATCACCACACTTACCACCATTACCATCACCAATTTCATCATCATCACCATTTTTATAAATTTCATCACACTCAACAGAGTCACCACTCTCACCACAATTGCAACCTTCACCAAAACCCACCTCAGTGATGAACTGCGCGACCATGAACCCCAGAATGACCGCATCATTGGCCTCCACGTCCAGGTGTGGGATCCCAATGCTCGTTGTGTCCCACAGCTCCTGCTTGTACCCGTCCAGTTGCCGCGCTCCGGGGCCGTGGCGAGTGTGGGCACCACCGTCACCACTGATGCCGGCAGAGACATCGTTGGTGCTAGCCACATCGCTTGATTTGCTAATTTCGTCACTCTTACCACTTTCATCGCTCTTACCAAATTCGTCACTCTTACCAAATACGTCATTCTTAACAAATTCGTCACTCTTACCAAATACGTCATTCTTAACAAACTCGTCACTCTTACCAAATTCGTCACTCTTACCAAATTGGTCACTATTACCAAATTCGTCACTCTTACCAAATTAGTCACTGTTACCATTTTCACCACTCTGACCAAATTCGTCACTCTTACCAATTTCATCACTCTTACCAAAGTCATCACAATATTCATCACCAGATTCAACATTCATCACCAATCTCATCACCATTTAAAGCATCATCACCATTTTAATAAATTTCATCACACTCAACACAGTCACCACTCTCACCAAACTCATCATCACCACACTTACCACCGTCATCTTCACTATTTTTATCATTATCACCTATATTATCACCACATTAACTACCTTCATCACACTTACCACCTTCACCAAAACCCACCTCGGTGATGAACTGCGCGACCATGAACCCCAGAATGACCGCATCATTGGCCTCCACGTCCAGGTGTGGGATCCCAATGCTCGTTGTGTCCCACAGCTCCTGCTTGTACCCGTCCAGTTGCCGCGCTCCGGAGCCGTGGCGAGTGTGGGCACCACCGTCACCACTGATGCCGGCAGAGACATCGTTGTCACATTGCTTGTTCACTAATTTCATCGCTCTTAACAAAATCGTCACTCTTACCAAATTCACCACTTTTACCAAATTTGTCACTCTTACCAAATTCTGAACTTTTACCAACTTCATCATTCTTAACAAATTCGTCACTCTTACCAACTTCGTCACTCTTACCAATGTCATTACTAAATTCATCACCAAATTCAACATTCACCACCAATTTCATCACTCTTACCAAATTCGTCACTCTTACCACATTCGTCACTCTTACCAAATTTGTCACTTACCAAATTCGTCACTTTTACCAATTTCATCACTCTTACCAATATCTACGCCACACTCACCACCACTATGATCAACAATTTCATTATCATTACCATTTTTATAAATATCATCACACTCAACACAGTCACCACTCTCACCAAAATCATAATCACCACACTCACCACAATGGTCACCATTTCTGGCATCATCACCTATATTATCACCACACTCACAGCATCATCATCATCACCACCCACCTCGGTGATGTACTGCGCGACCATGAACCCCAGAATGACCGCATCATTGGCCTCCACGTCCAGGTGTGGGATCC
Organism: Nomophila noctuella; assembly: GCA_958496325.1. NCBI lineage: Eukaryota > Metazoa > Arthropoda > Insecta > Lepidoptera > Crambidae > Nomophila > Nomophila noctuella. Next base: position 1,823,589 of record OY292511.1, on the reverse strand, counting down.
CAATGCTCGTTGTGTCCCACAGCTCCTGCTTGTACCCGTCCAGTTGCCGCGCTCCGGAGCCGTGGCGAGTGTGGGCACCACCGTCACCACTGATGCCGGCAGAGACATCGTTGTCACATTGCTTGTTCCACTAATTTTATCACTCTTAACAAAATCGTCACTCTTACCAAATTCACCACTTTTACCAAATTTGTTACTCTTACCAAATTCGTCACTCTTACCGAATTCGTCACTCTTATCAAATTCATCATCTTCACCAATTTCATCACTCTTACTAAATTCGTCACTCTTACCAAATTCGTCACTCTTACCAAATTCGTCACTCTTACCAAATTCGTCACTCTTATCAAATGCATCATCTTCACCAATTTCATCACTCTTACTAAATTCGTCACTCTTACCAAATTCGTCACTCTTATCAAATTCATCACTTTTTACCAATTTCACCACCCTTACCAAATTCGTCACTCTTACCAATTTCATCACTCTTACCAAAGTCATCACAATATTCATCACCAATTTCATCACGCTTACCAATTTCATCACCACTTCTAGCATCATCACCATTTTTAAAACCTTCACCACTCTTACCAAAATCATCATCACCACACTTACCACCATTACCATCACCAATTTCATCATCATCACCATTTTTATAAATTTCATCACACTCAATACAGTCACCACTCTCACCAAAATCATAATCACCACACTCACCATTTTTTAGCATCATCACTGTTTTTATTATCATCACCCATATTATCACCACACTTACCACCTTCACCAAAACCTACCTCAGTGATGAACTACCTACCTCAGTGGTGCCGGCAGAGACATCGTTGGCGCTAGCCACATCGCCCGATTCGCTAATTTCATCACTCTTACCAAATTCGTCACTCTTACCAAATTCGTCACTCTTACCAAATTCGTCACTCTTATCAAATTCATCACTTTTACCAATTTCACCACCCTTACCAAATTGGTCACTATTACCAAATTCATTACTCTTACCAAAGTCATCACAATATTCATCACCAAATTCAACATTCATCACCAATTTCATCACCATTTTTATAACCTTCACCACTCTTACCAAAATCATCATCACCACACTTACCACTATTACCATCACCAATTTCATCATCATCACCATTTTTATAAAATTCATCACACTCAATACAGTCACCACTCTCACCAAACTCATAATCACCACTTTCACCACAATCTTCACAATTTTTTAGCATCATTACTTTTTTATCATCATCACCCATATTATCACCACACTTACCACCTTCACCAAAACCCACCTCAGTGATGAACTGCGCGACCATGAACCCCAGAATGACCGCATCATTGGCCTCCACGTCCAGGTGTGGGATCCCAATGCTCGTTGTGTCCCACAGCTCCTGCTTGTACCCGTCCAGTTGCCACGCTCCGGAACCGATGTCGAAGAGAATTATTTGGGGGTTGCCGTCTACTAGCCAGGTCCCAGTGTGGAGCTGGAAAGAAATTGAAATTATGCTAGTTTAATCATAAAGGGGGCGTTTGGCAGAAAAAAGCGCTAGAAAGCGCTAACGATTAAATAAGCAAAATGGCGGATTGTGTCAAACAAACTGTACAGTTTTCGGCCAGGACATGTTTGCTCACTTCAGTCTGTGCTTCAGTTGCGCTGACACAATCCGCCATTTTGCTTTTTTAATCGTTAGCGCTTCCTAGCGCTTTTTTCTGCCAAACACCCCCATATTTAAATGGCTTATTTGAAATTAGCACTAAAATAAGAGCGAAACAGTACGTTCGTTGACTTACTCTTATTTTGGCGCCAATTTCGAAGTAAGGCGTAGTCTATGAGATTAATACCCTCTGACTGACCATTTTTCGACCAAGCCGGCCGATCTTACGATGAGCCAGGTACGCAGGATAAATTAAATTATATTCCTTGGCCTTACACACCAATTGCCTAGCCCCAAACTAAGCTCAAAGATTGTACTATGGAAGCTAGGGAACGGATAGACAAACTTAAATACTTTTATAAACATCCATGACTCAAGTACAAATGCCGGCGATGTTCATCACAAAAACATTTGCACCTTGCGGGATTCGAACTCGCGACCCTTGGTTTTGTAGCCTGGGTCTCTGACCACAAGACCTACGGGCCGTCATATACTGAGCTTTTTAGACAGAAAAGTTGAACAGTAATAAAAAAAAAGAAATCATATAATCAATGGACGGCCCAATTCGAATTTCTAAAGACAGTTGTAGCAGAACATAGATTAATAATTTAAAATCCCAACCAATATTATAAATGCGAAAGTAACTCTGTCTGTCTGTCTGTCTGTTACGCTTTCCCGCTTAAACCTCGCAACCGATTTTGATGAAATTTGGTACAGACAATCTTTAGACCCTGAGACAGAACATAGACTACTTTTTATTTCGAAAAAAAGAAATCCACGCGGACGGAGTCGCGGGCGGCCGCTAGTTATATATTTTTTTTATATTCAGAATTCAAAATTTTGTTTTCCATATATATTATGGATACCTTTACTTCTGGGAACCACACGAAGATTTTGTCTTTCTGTTTGTAACAAACTTTTTTGTGTACACATTGTTTCCGTATTGAAATCTTGTTCAGAACTGTTAATCTTTATACTTTGTCCTTCTTTGATTGTAATGTTGTGTGTATGAAATACTAGCGGCCGCCCGCGACTCCGTCCGCGTGGATTTCGATTTCCAATATCCTATGTGTTATTCTGATGTATAAGCTATATTGTGGTAAAGTTTCATTCAAATCCATTCAGTAGTTTTTACGTGAAAGAGTAACAAACATCCATACTTACAAACTTTCGCCTTTATAATAGTAGTAGGATAAACCTTACCTTATAACCCTGGTTCCTCATAGAATTGACTGCGACAGAAAGGGGCGAGTTTGACGGGAAGTCCGCCTCTTCCACCTCGGTCCTCGCACACGCCTCCTTGTAGGGACCTGAAATACAAAACGAGATTGTTATTGAAATATATTCGGAATAATTTGAGAAGTAAAGTAGCAAAACTAAAAAAAAAGACATGAATCTATATCTATAAAACTCAAACGTGACTGACTGACATAGTGATCTATCAACGCACAGCCCAAACCACTGGACGAATCGGGCTGAAATTTGGTATGCAGGTAGATGTTATGACGTAGGCATTCGCTAAGAAAGGATTTTGATTAATTCAACCCCCAAGGGGGTAAAATAGGGGATGAACGGTAGTATGAAACTTTGTCAATTTTAAACCTATCGGGCTGATATTTCGCATGTATAAAGCTACTATAACGTAGGCATTGCCTAAGCAATCATATTGATAAATTCTAACCCCCAAGGGGGTTAAATAGGGGATAAACTTTAGTATGAAACTTTGTCAATTTTAAACCAATCGGGCTGAGACTTTGCATACATAAAGCTACTATGACGTAGGCATCCCCTTTTAAAGATTATTTGAAAAATCCACCCCTAACGGGAAAAATAGGTGATAAAAGAAACCGAAATCCACGCGGACGAAGTCGCGGGCGCCCGCTAGTAATTAAATAAATACGTTGGACTAACAAACCTTTTGCCATCCCCAAACTAAGCTCGAAGCTTGTACTATGGAAGCAAGGCAACGAATAAGTCATTCTTAAAGATCACAAAATCACGTTTTAAAAAAACCGATACAAGTTTTGCCCGACCCAAGAATCCAACACAGGAGCTTGAGATAACGGCCAGTATTTAAACCTTTGAGCCTTTGAGTCAGTCAACCTTATATCTGGACCTTACTTCCGCTTACCATCAGGTGGAGTAAGGTCATCCTGAACGTCTTTTTAAATAATAAAAAAAAACTATGGTCCAACAAGATGTCATTTCATTGTATAGGTACATATCTATGTTCCAACAAATGAAGGTCAAAAAGAAGATATATGCATAATAAATAACGTCACTGAAAACCCAAATGAATACTTTGACAAACACAAAATCAAAACTATATTTATGTAGGCCTCTGCACTTATAAATCGTCATATTATTTTTAAATATTAGTCCGTACAATAAGTTTACCTACTTGTCCTAGGTTAGACAGTTACCTAATTCGAGTATAAAATTAAAATATATTTAACATGAACAGATTGAGTCCCAGTAGACCAGTCCCCAAAGGCGGCACCTGTTCACAAGTATGACGTATGTGTCAGCCATTATCTCACTCAACTCTTTTGGAGGGAATGAAATAACCCGCAACTGTCCAGTAAAACACAAGAAATACGAGCGTCAAGTATACTAACCGAGAAGGCAATAGTTGTCCCCCATTTCTTCAGTCGACACATAAGCCTTCGATCTTATCACAGTGTAGATGCCACCAACTGAAATTATAAAAACAATAAATTAGCTCGCCGCAATATTCTGTACTAGCTTTCCGCCCGCGGCTTCGCCCGCGTGTAATTCGGTTATATTGCAAAAGATGTTTTGGGTTTCCTTCGGGAATGCTATTTTTTGCAGGATAAAAAGTAACTTTACGTCTGCAAAATTTCAAAGCAATCGGTTCAGTAGTTACGGCATGAAAGCGAAACAAACAAACAAACAATTCACTTTCCGTTTTATAATATTAGCAAGGATGTTTTTTCTTCTGTGCAACAAAACTAAAAGCTAAGCCAAACAAAGAAATTATTAAGACAACTAAATTGTCTTAACAATTTCCTTGTGACTACAAATTATAAAGAGCCAAAATGTAAAGAGTTCGTAGTCAGCAGGTAGCTATTACTAGATTAGCCCACTTATGTTCAATAAATTTAGTGGCATGGTTTTCATTAAACGCTTTGACAATCTGGCTCCAGAAAACAATACTAAGCAACTCCCTAAAAACTATATAGTAGCATCGAGGCAAACTCAGCGCCATTGGATTCTCTTATGTTAGGTATAGAAAAGGTTTCATAATAATAAACATAAATATAATGATATTTTATATATATAAGAACAATTGGCGCCACCATTCCACCCTGAGGTACTCCAAACTAGTTCCCCGGCGTCTTGTAAGGAGGTCGCACGCTTTGTGCACATCCACAAAGAGTGTCGGTGTATTTGCATTTATCAATTAGGTTTCGTTGTCATTACTAAGGATAAAAACAATTGAGGTATAATTTTTATAAACAATAAACATAATAATTTGACACCATCACATCATTATAATTCGTCGCACAAAGGAAAACTTGCATAGGTACTCGTAAAATCAAGGTAGAATTTTTTCTCTATTTATCTCTACTACAGATAAAATACCAATGTCTTCATTTCACAATAATTACAAATTATACTTACTATAATTATACTAAAAGAGCAATGTCTTGATTTCATAATAATTACAAATTATGATATAATGTAAGTATAAACAACTGGCGCCACCATTCCACCCTGAGGCACTCCAAACTAGTTTCCCGACGTCTTGTAAGGAGGTCGCACGCTTCGCGCACATCCACAAAGAGTGTCCGGTTAACTAATAAGTAACTAATAAGGTTCCACATGCTCTCTATAGAACATAGCACTATGTACATTTGACCCGCTTGGTAAAGTGGCCAAGAAGTTGATTATTAGAACAAGAGGTCGCGGGTTAGATCCCCCAACCCCGCACCAAACTAAGAGAGTGAGGGGATCACTTGTGCTTGCGCAGCACCACAAGTGCGCAATGCGCACCCACTTGTGGTGCCCTTTAATATAACCTTCGTTCCCGGCTGACCGAAAGATCGGCCGCCATGGCCGAAAAAAAACAGCCGGAAGGGGTATTTGTTATTATGGCGCCAATTTATCCATTGTAACGAGTGTTAACTATATTTCATACTCCAAACTAGTTTTCCGACGTCTTGTAAGGAGGTCGCACGCTTCGCGCACATCCACAAAGAGTGTCGGGTGACACCGACTTACCTTGCAGCCGTGCGGTTTGTGTGCCTGTGCATGTACTAATTTTAATTTAGTGTAAGCTTTAATTTTTTGCTTGTGTCGAGTGAAAATACTATGTTACTATGGAATTATTGCTACTTTTTTGGATTATAATTAAACATTTTTTAACTAGTGTAGGAAGAGTGGAGATTTCTTTACCGACAAGAGCAAGATGATTGGAGAACAAATATCTTAGCTTGGAAAAAAAGTGTATTAAAGCAGGCATTTTGAAATGATAAGTAAGCCATTCTATACTACACTACTAAATAATAAACAATAATACTAAAACTACTAATAAATGATACACTGTAACTGATTATTTTTATTCATTCACTAGATTTTACTTGCGGCTTAGCGATCAAGATTCCTGTCTTATTGTAAGAGAGCATTAAATCGCCATACTTCGAAATTGGCACTAAAATAAGAGCAACAGTCGCTTCTTAGAACGAGGCAGCACGTTGACAGACACCCGTTTAAATCTATGGTCAACATGCTGTCTCGCTCTTATTTGAGTATTTCGAAGCAGGCGAGGGCAAATCTAAAGATTTAAATCTGTTGTTAACTCAGTGGTATCAAAAACTCACTTTTTGAAGTTTATAAACATTACATTAAAATAATGTCTTATAAAAAACAAGTATCGCATACCTACTCTATGGTATCCTATTTCAGACGATGGCTGTATGGGCTCAGCTCCCTTTGCCTGTCCTGACGAGGACAAATGTACCAAAAAAACTCTATGGTATCAAAAACTCAAAAAAACTAGTAACAGTACCTTTATTAGCTGCTTCCCAAGCAGTCTCAAAAGTCCATCTGTTCTCATCACTGGCTGCCTGCCCTTTATCCATGAAGGACAGGAGATCGTGGGTGGAGTCAGCTCGGTAGAACCGCCGTGTTGTTCTGTCTCGCGACATTGTACCCTGGGGAGTAGAGGATAAGGTTGATTATTGAAAACATCATGGGAGGACTTTTAGGTTGTTTCATGGATATGAAGGACAGCAGATTACAAATAGACAAAGCTTGGTAGAACCCTCGTATGGTCCTGTCTTTTGACATTGTACCCTGGGGATAAAGAGATAAGGTTTAATTTTGTAAATGTTCTTAGACTCCATGAAGGCCAGCTGTTCATGATTGGTGTCTTGGCACATTGTACCCTAGGGAGAAGAGGATAAGGTAGATAATTTAAAAAATCATAGGAGGACTCTTAAGATGTTCCAAGGATATAAGGGCAGCAGATCACGAATGGAGTCAGCTCGGTAATAACGCTGATTTATTGAAAACATCATAACAAGCTTCGTAAATGTTTTGCTGTGTTTCTGCCGGTGAACCAAGCAACGGGTTTTGACTCTTGTGCGGTTGTTGGTGCCATTGGGCCATACTCTTATTATCTTATATCACTACATAGTATAAAACAAAGTCGCTTTTTCTGTCATGTTGTATGTTGTATGTCCCTATGAACGCTTAAATCTTTAAAACTACGCAACGGATTTTGATGCGGTTTTTTTTAATAGATAGAGTAACTCATGAGGAAGGTTTTTATGTATAATATTATCCATTAAATAGTGGACAAGTACCACGGGCGAAGCCGGGGCGGGCCGCTAGTTAATATTATAAATGTGGAAGTTTGTTTGTTTGAATGTTTGTCCGTCAATCACGCTGAAGCTACTGAACGGATTTTAATGCCGCCTGCGACTTGGTTCGCGTGGGTTTTGGTTTATCCCATGGCAGCATTTAATCGGGATAAAAAGTATCCTATTACCTAAGTCAGCACATACCCCTCCTGTATACAAAATTTAATCAAAATCCGTTTAGTAGTTTCAGTGTGATTGTTGGACAAACATTCAAACAAACAAACTTTCACATGTATAATAGCAGTATGATTATTATAACAGTCAATAGAAGTTTGTTTACAACACAATACTCGTGTCATTGATTGCATCAGTTGAAGTGCGTTTGGATCAAAGCCAGATACAAGAACACCTAATGACGACCGGAAACGTTTAAAGTTTTGTTTTGTAATTAGAAAAACTAACTTTCAGAAGGTCAACAATTAGTGTTCCTCATAATAATTAGAATAAAATAATAAATAAAATATTTCGCTACATCACATACATTGATCTGTCTCCGGGTTAAGTAGCTGAAGCACTTGTGTTACAGAAGCAACAGTGGTAATACAAATATACCTATATAGATACATATAACACCCAGACCAGGACAAACAGACATGTTCATACACACAAATGTTTGTCTTGTGCGGGAATCGAACCCGCGGCCTCTTGTATAATAGGCGACATCTTGACGTTACACCAAGCGGGTCCTTTCGGCTGTTTTCCGCCAGCCAAGTACGCAGGATATATAATGGTGTACTAGTGAGTCCGCAAGCACAGGTGCACTCCCAATTCCCTCACTCTCATAATTCGGTGGGACAGCAATCTGACACGACCGTAGAGAGATCAGGCGCAGGACCAACGGCTCGTGCTTGGCTCCCTGGACTCCGAGGCAATGACCGAAGATGCAACTAGGAACTGGCAACCTGCGCTAGGATGATGATGATGATGATGCTGATGACTATTATAAACAGACTAGCCTTCCGCCTGCGGTTTCAGACGCGCGTTATTTCTTTTTTCAAATATCCACCCCCTTACCCCCACATTTCCTGGTTAAAGAGTACCCTATGTTCACCGGGGATAGTGTCAACAGTGAAAGAATTTTTCAGATAGGTACTCCTCTTTATAATATTAGTGTAGAAGTGTAGATGGCGATGTTTGAATATTTTTCAACGATTAACGACGGTGAGATCGTTGTTAATCGTTGAAAAATATTCAGTTTCCAGTAGTTTAAATGAATTGTATAAAACAGTCCATTGATATTAAAATATTTACTACAAACAAGTGTCTTACTGATATTGAGTACGTTACGATATCAGTTATCTCTATGGCCTGACTACGAATATTTAATATAGTTCGCACCAAATCGTATTTTTATCTGCAAACATAATTATAATTAACTTCTGTTATAGGTATAAAAACTTCTGTCATATATTTTATACAGCACCGCGCAATACAAACATGTATTTTTTTATTGTAACATAGATAAAAGAGAGAGAGATAAAGTTTAGTGGAACTACCACTCGAATGAGCCGCTTCTGAGGAAGTACCTCCACCTTACAGAAGACCACTGTAGTAGCATTTCGTAACTGTTGTGCTATGTTTCTGCTGGTGAGTAAGGTCGCCAGAGCTCAGTTGGGGAGGGTATGGGGTCTTGAAGGCGGGCAACGCATCTGCGACCCTTGTGCGGTTGATGACCATGGGCAGCGGTGATTACTTACCATCAGATGACCGTCTTGTTTGTATGCCTTCCTTTATCATAAAAAAAATGTTTTTGGCTTGTTCACCTTGCTTGCGGATTGGTGATCACAAATCTAAGCTGCATTCGAAAAACCAACACAATTTTTTCCAACTCAGGAATCGCACTCTGGACCTCGTATAGCTATAGTATAGTATACTTACAATTACTAATCAATAAAGCTGAATAGTTTGTTTGTTTGAATGTTTGTTTTAACGCGTTAATCTCAGGAACTACTGGTTCGATATGAAAAATTCTTTTTGGATCGGATAGTCCATTTGACCGAGTATTGGAAACCGAAATGCACGCGGACGAAGTCGCGGGCGGCCGCTAGTCGTATATTCTAACTTCAGTCAGGCCAACTAATTTTGCACGCACTGTACAGGGCCACGGAACTCGACTGTCGACACGGTAATCTTGAACTCTTGCGCAAGAGATAAGATAACGGTATTATTACTAGGTTATGGTCTTATAAACATAACCCTTAATCGGATGTGATATTATTGTAACAGTATTATACTAGCGGCCGCCCGCGACTTCGTCCGCGTGGATGTCGATTTTCAATAGCCTAAAGCCTTCCTCGTCAAATGGACTATCCAACACAAAAATATTTTTTCAAATCGGAAAAGTAATTCCTGAGATTAGCGCGTTCAAACAAACAAACAAACATTCTAACAAACAAACTCTTCAGCTTTATATGGTATATATGGTCAAGATGTTGCCTATTACGCAAGAGGTCGCGGGTTCGATCCCCGCACAGGACAAACATTTGTGTGCATGAACATGTCTGTTTGTCCTGGTCTGGGTGTTATATGTATCTATTTAAGTATATTTGTAATACCACTGTTGGTTCTGATGTCTGTAACACAAGTGCTTAAGCTACTTAACACGGGGTCAGATCAATGTATGTGATGTTGTGAAATATTTATTTATTTATTTATTATTATTTATATGTTAGTATAGATTACAACCAGAGAAGCTTGATAGCGCAGTGGTTCGCGCACTCGGCCTACGATTGCAAAGTAAAGCTTTCGCAAATGCTAGTCATGGGATGGGTGACCGAAAAAAAACATCTCGAGCTCCTCCCGATCTTCGGAAAGCACACTAAGCCGTTGGTCCTGCGCCTGATCTCTCTACGGTCGTTTCGGAATGCTGTCCCACCGAACTATGAGAGTGAAGGAATAGGGAGTGCACCTGTGCTTGCGCATTCACTTGTGTGTGATAGGCTGTAGTAACAGGTCTGATGTTTTCAAACAGTAAGTGTAGGAACTAGGAAACATACGAGGCTGAAATTACGACCGAAATTCGGCGGCAATGAATTTTCTATACAAAATTACGCGACGTTATTTCGGCATAGTGTGTGATCTCCCACTACCTATATTCAACATTAAAAGTATGTATGTCATATCATTTTTTTTTACTAACGCTTCAATTGCTTAGCCCCAAACATAGCTCGAAGCTTGTAATATGGAAGCTAGGGAAAGGATAGACAGACATAATTAACACTTCTATAAACATCAATAACTCGAGTACAAATGCCGATGTTCATCACACAAACATTTGCCCCTAGCGGGAATCAAACCCGCGACCCTTGGTTATGTAGCCAGGGTCTCTGACCACTGACCAAGGTCATCATGAACACGACGGAACGTAAATTCAACCGCGTAATTTCGGTTCCGTTTTTTACGCAAAGCGTGTTCCTACACTACATCAGTCAGACGGGAGTTATGATTGGGCTATCTCTGTTCCTTTATAAAAAAACTATCACCATATGAACTAATGAGATAAGGCAACTTATAACGTGTTTGTATCGACACGAGCAACGCGTGTGTAGTTTTAGTATCGCTCACGCAATCACGATGTTATTGTTCGTCGATAGCGAATGTAATTAATCCCTAAATGAATTTCGGCTACTACGGCGGTCAAGCAGGGTCAGTAGTTATGCAGGATCATCATCATCATCATCCTAGCGCCTCTCCCGGTTGCATCCTCGGCCATTGCCTCGGAGGCCAGGGTACGCTGCGACTATGATCCTGAATTGACTTGCCTGGTTATTACAATGGAGCGACTGTCGTCTGACCGCCGTAACCACAAGGAAACCAAACCAGTTGGATCATAGTCGGGACCAACGGCTTAACGTGCCTTCCGAAGCACGGAATCATCATTCTTATCGGACAATCAGGTGATTCAAGCCTGCAATGTCCTAACCAAAGTGGGAAAACCAACACAAAGTGAAAGTGTTCCCCGAGGGATTCGAACTAGTGGTACGGACGGCGCCTCACATACGTGAGGTCCGCGGTTCGAATCCGTGCCCACACCTCTGGATTTTTCGAAAACTATGTGTGGATTTGTGCCTTTAGCTCGGCGGTGAGGGAAAACACCGTGAGGAAACCTGCACATTCAGTGATTTCTGATTTTAATTCAGTTAGATCTGAATGTGTAACCACGATCCGATCTGTCTGGTTCCCCTCTATGGGTTACGAAGGTCTGATGGCAGTCGCTTCACTGTAATAACCAGACTTGCCAAATCCTGGTTCATGGTCAAAGCGGACCCCGCATAGAAACGGGATAAACGCTAGGAAGAAGATCTTTTTTTGTCTCGATACCGATTTGTAGTAATACTCGTAGTAGCGGCCGCCTGCGACTCAGTCCGCGTGGATTTCAGTTTCCGCACACATAGTCTTATACTGTGTTATCTGTGCTTAGGACTTAGTTGATGGCTCTCGGGGCGTAAAAAAAGACAGGGAACCCGCTGACGGACGGTCCAGACGGTATAGACAAGCCTTCCTCGTCAAATGGACTATGCATCACAAAAATAAATTTTCAATTCGAACCGGTAGTTCCTGAGATAAGCACGTTCAAACAAACAAACAAACTCTTTAGCTTTATTTTATTAGTATAGACAGTCTCCGCTCCGCTCTCAACGGGTCGAACACGTCGTATAAAAGTTAACTTTGTAATCATTACACTACTGGTCACAAAAGTTTTTCACTAACAAAATATTTATTATATTAGGTACTATTAAATTTCAGATCAGTATCTGACATAAGTGTTATGTTATGTTGTTATCAAATTACGCAATAATCATGTATGATTCGTGTTTTCCGATAACATTGTTATACTGATACCCTTAACAAGTGTTTAAGCTTCTTACTACGTTTTTTTTTTAACTATTAACAAATCAACAATCGTGGCATGCCTGGATTGTTTATAATTTGAGTACTAATGTATCTAAATCTGGTAGAGAGCCCCAAAAAAGCAGCAAACAATAGGAGGTATTAATGCCTCGTAGCATTTCCTGCCAGTCAAACTTTATTTGGTGCCAATTTTTGTGGCAGAAGCAAAAGAAAAAGTGGTAAAAAGAGCTCTCTAATTTGTTTTTAATCAAATAGTTAATTCATTCATTTAATTTCACTCTCATTGAAGTTATCAACCTACAACGGTAAGATAAGTTAAGGTATGTGACTTGACAATATAATTGGTGCTTAAATTCACTTTCAATGAGATTAACATTCAACATATCATATTATTGATAGATAAGAGAAGTTACACACTATTTTATATCGCTTCAGTTAAATGGAAGTAAGATCAGACCCTCTTTCCCACTGGACTTTATTTCAGTTAGACCTGAATCTGAATGTGTAACAATGATTCAATCTGTCTGGTTCCCCTCTAAGGGTTACGAAGGTCTGATGGCAGTCGCTTCACTGTAATAACCAGACTCTGCAAATCCTGGACCATGGTCAAAGCGGATGCCGCAAAAACACAGGATAAATGCTTGGAGGATGATGAGGATGATCAAAATGGTGTAGTGTAGAGAACTCAGTTTTGTAAGAATGTCAGATACATTAGTTAGAGAGGCAAGGAAAACATCAGGTAGGAGATTGCTGTTCTCTGAATTATTGGATTAAAAGTACAGGTGCACCCGTTTTTTCCACAATTTCATAGTTGAGTAGAGCAGCCATAAGTCACAACCATTAAGATATCTTCCTATGGGAAAGTCTTCTATCAGAAATTAGAATAAGTTACGTATTATGTATGTTCTATCAAAAGGTGCTATCAAAGGTAAATATTACAAAAAGACCAGCATTAAGCCAGCCACTTTTATATAAAAAAAAAACAAGTTCAAGTCTGAATTAAAATTGTAAGTGGCCAGTATTTTATTGGAATATTTTTTTAAACATTCCCGTTATCCATAAAGGTATCAACTTTTATAATGGCCTTTCGATAATAATTGCTCTGATCTCACTTTTTAAACTCATTCGAATTATTAACATTATTGGATTATTAAAGATTTATTGCTGCCAATACGAAGCGTTTTTCAGCTATTGGATTAAAATTAGCCCGAGTAAGAAGAGAAGAGACATGATTCCTATAAGAATATCAGTCGTAAAACTTTATCGCGTAGTAATGTAAATCATTCTTGAGATAGATACCGCTATTTAATGTCGTATTTACTACGCAAACGACAACAAACGTTAGGTAATTCCAGCTATTAATAACCACGCTGGATGAATGAGCGTCACATCTTGTACATTAAATAATAATGAAAAAAAGTAACTCACCGATTTCGAAAATGGAACGAAAACAAAAAAAACACCGACTAGTTCCTAGCGACGCTTAGAAATCACTTATTAACACTAAAAAGTTCACAAAACACGTTGTTTTATTCACGATTTACTAGTTTAGTGGTTATTTTAGACAATTCGGCGCAAAATACATGTCTACGCGGGTAGGAAATTCAAATGAAAATAGTTTTGGAGGTTAGAAGACGTCAAACCAGTCTGATTTGAAGGTCACCTTGAGTTGACAGCACAGCTGTGTGAGGTTGCTAGCTTCATATTGTTCGTAATTGTGTACGAATTTGCGTATTTCGGGAATGATTGTGAGTAATTATTTCTTTAAATTTGTTAATTTATGATATTTGTGTGAAAAATTATGCATGTAAAAAAGAAAAAAAATATGTCATTATCTGAAGAGTTTGTTTGTTTGTATGTTTGTTTGTTTGAACGCGCTAATATCAGGAACTACTGATTCGAACTGAAAAAATATTTTTGTGTTGGATAGTCCGTATGAAGACGAAGGCTTTAGGCTAAACACTATGAGTGCGGAAAATGAAATCCACGCGGATGGAGTCGTAGGCTGCCGCTAGATCGTCATATGATTTTTATATATTATTTATACAACGCTTTTGCGCTTTTTATATTTGCTGCATACTAAGTAGGGACGTCAACACTATCCAAGGGGGGCAGCTGCGACCCCCCCCCCCTGCCCTAACCTTGTACGCTTATGGTAGTTACCACTAATAATAATATACCATACTGTGGTGTAAAGTGTTTAATTTCTGTGACTGTAGTTAGGTACTTACTTGTTTTGAATCCGAAGGATATAACATAAATTAATAAAACATTATACACAATCATGATACCAAACATTTTGAAATAAAAGAAAACTTATAGTAAAACAATTTATTGAACATTAATAATAACAACGATATTCATTACGATATACAATTTACAAAATTAAATGTTATTCTTACAACTAAATTTATACATAGGAAACTCCTCAAGTTTATAACATTTTACAAAAAACTAAATTTTAATTATTGTTTATCATATCACATTACAAGGCACTTTCTCTGCACAATTTTACAATTATTTAATAACTATACCAGTATAATAAAGCTGAAGATATTCTTTGTTTGTATGTTTGTTTGTTTATTTGAACACGCTAATCTCACGGACTTCTGGTTGGAATTGAAAAAATATTTTTGTGTTGGCTAGTCCATGAGACGAGGAAGGCTTTAGGCTACAGTACAACCGAAATCCAGGCAGACGGAGTCTCGGGCGGTCGCTACTTTTATAATACATGGCAATACTAATCTAAGCTCAAAGGGGGACTACCATCAAATTCTTCTGCAAAATGGTCTACTACTTCCTCTGCACTAGTGTCAGCGTTTGAAAAATTCAATTTTACAGGATTAACATTTTTAACAAAAGTGCGATTCATTGAAAACACAGGACTCGATTGCAAAACATCACTATTTCTACTATTTTGGTATGATATTTTTGTACTGGCAACATTCGGACATGATCGGACATCTTTAGTTGCTATACTATTCAAATTACTCATAAGTAAAGGACTAGATTGTGAATCTTTACTGATTCTTCTAACAGTAGACAATTTATTTACACTAGTAACATTGGTTTGGTTTGATTTCTTAACGGTTTGAATCACAGGGCTTGATTGAATATTTTCATCATTGGGAGATTGACAAGTTTTCGTGCTGGCAACACTGGTTTGGGCTAAAGGGCTTCTGTAATTATTATAAGCAGTTATAGACTTATTAATAATGTTTAAAGGGCTAAGAGGTGGAGGGTCCCCTACCATTTTTAATCTGGCAATTTTTTGCCTAGCCATTTTTTTTCTTTGCAACACCTTTGGAGACATATCTTGAGTGTCTGCCTGTTTGAAAGTCGACTCAAAGTCTAAGCCAGTAAGGTTGAAATTCTCTTCACATTTAGCTAGTGGAGAATCAATGAACACTTTGTTTTTGGTCAAGTTATGGTCGTTATTAAATCGGTATGGGGATATATTTTCACTTGTACACTTAGTTGAATAATTATTCTTCAAATAAATACAATCTTCACAAAATTTCTTCTTATCTATACTACAAAACGCCTTTTCCAAACTCTCAATTAATTGCCTAACGGCTACATTTTTAGGAGTTTTAATAAAATTCGAAAACTCTGTAACCCTGAAATGTGGCACACTTTTCCTAGTGTTGCCAGCTCGCTTTTGCAAATTCGTACCATAAACAACTTGACCAACGTTTAAAACGTTTTGAAAACCAAACTTTTTGAGTCCACCCCAAAAATTGATACAGATTATATTTTTATCTGTATCAGCCAAGTAAATATTTTGAAATGGTTGATTTGATTCTTCATCTATTTGAAAGATAAGGCCTACGACGTCTATTTCGTTGTAATCTGTGGTCATGGTAGGATTTTGGGCTAGATTTTTTATATGGTAACATTTTCTACTAAGAGAAGTTGTGTAAGGCTTTATTTTTTCGTCTTCTTTGTATTTACTTTGTTTGAATATTGACTGGCGGCCGGCTGAGAGTTGCAATTCTGAATATCTGCAAAGGAAAAGATGAATAAGTCTAAAGGTCGAGTTCAATAGAGCAATAGGTAGTGGGTTTGAATTCTGATTCCCAGACACAGACAGTCAGTAGAACTTAAAGCATTGTTTAACTTTTGACGACCCGCTTGGTGTAATGGTCAAGATGTGGCCTATTCTACAAGATCTATTATACTATTACTAGCGGCCGCCCGCGACTCCGTCCGCGTGGTTTCCGGTTTCCGCAAACGTAGGTATATACTATACCTATAAAGTTCCATACAAACATTAATCCCCTTTTTATCCCCTTGGGGTGGAATATATAAAAATCCTTTCTAAGGGGATCTTTATGTTATAGTAGCTTTATGCATGCCAAGTCCCAGCCCAATCGGTTTAAAATTGACAAAGTTTCATACAAACATTAATCCCCTTTTTCATCCCCTTGGGGTGGAACATATAAAAATCCTTTCTAAGGGGATATTTATGTCATAGTAGCTTCATGCATGCCAAGTCCCAGCCCTATCGGTTTAAAATTGACAAAGTTTCATACAAACATTAATCCCCTTTTTCATCCCCTTGGGGTGGAACACATAAAAATCCTTTCTAAGGGTATCTTTATGTTAGTAGCTTTATACATGCCAAGTCCCAGCCCGATCGGTTTAAAATTGACAAAGTTTCATACAAATATTAATCCCCTTTTTCATCCCCTTGGGGTGGAACACATAAAAATCCTTTCTAAGGGGATCTTTATGTCATAGTAGCTTTATGCATGCCAAGTCCCAGCCCTATCGGTTTAAAATTGACAAAGTTTCATACAAACATTAATCCCCTTTTTCATCCCCTTGGGGTGGAACACATAAAAATCCTTTCTAAGGGTATCTTTATGTTAGTAGCTTTATACATGCCAAGTCCCAGCCCGATCGGTTTAAAATTGACAAAGTTTCATACAAATATTAATCCCCTTTTTCATCCCCTTGGGGTGGAACACATAAAAATCCTTTCTAAGGGGATCTTTATGTCATAGTAGCTTTATGCATGCCAAGTCCCAGCCCAATCGGTTTAAAATTGACAAAGTTTCATACAAACATTAATCCCCTTTTTAATCCCCTTGGGGTGGAACATATAAAAATCCTTTCTAAAGGGATCTTTATGTCATAGTAGCTTCATGCATGCCAAGTCCCAGACCGATCGGTTTAAAATTGACAAAGTTTTATACAAATATTAATCCCCTTTTTCATCCCCTTGGGGTGGAACACATAAAAATCCTTTCTAAGGGTATGTTTATGTTAGTAGCTTCATACATGCCAAGTCCCAGCCCGATCGGTTTAAAATTGACAAAGTTTCATACAAACATTAATCACCTTTTTCATCCCCTTGGGGTGGAACACATAAAAATCCTTTCTAAGGGGATCTTTATGTCATAGTAGCTTTATGCATGCCAAGTCCCAGCCCGATCGGTTTAAAATTGACAAAGTTTCATACAAACATTAATCTCCTTTTTCATTCACTTGGGGTGGATGGAACATATAAAAATCCTTTCTAAGGGGATCTTTATGTAATAGTAGCTTTATGCATGGCAAGTCCCAGCCCGATCGGTTTAAAATTGACAAAGTTTCATACAAAAATTAATCCCCTTTTTCATCCCCTTGGGGTGGAACATATAAAATCCTTTCTAAGGGGATCTTTATGTCATAGTAGCTTTATGCATGCAAAGTCCCAGCCCGATAGGTTCAAAATTGACAAAGTTTCATACAAACATTAATCCCCTTTTTCATCCCCTTGGGGTGGACCATATAAAAATCCTTTTTAAAGGGATCTTTATGTCATAGTAGCTTTATGCATGCAAAGTCCCAGCCCGATCGGTTTAAAATTGACAAAGTTTCATACAAACATTAATCCCCTTTTTCATCCCCTTGGGGTGGAACATATTAAAATCCTTTCTAAGAGAATCTTTATGTCATAGGTAGAAGCTTTATGCATGGCAAGTCCCAGCCTGATCGGTTTAAAATTGACAAAGTTTCATACAAACATTAATCCCCTTTTTCATCCCCTTGGGGTGGAGCATATAAAAATCCTTTCTAAGGGGATCTTTATGTCAAAGTAGCTTTATGCATGGCAAGTCCCAGCCCGATCGGTTTAAAATTGACAAAGTTTCATATAAACATTAATCTCCTTTTTCATCCACTTGGGGTGGAACATATAAAAATCCTTTCTAAGGGGATCTTTATGTCATAGTAGCTTAATGCTTGCAAAGTCCCAGCCCGATCGGTTTAAAATTGACAAAGTTTCATACAAACATTAATCCCCTTTTTCATCCCCTTGGGGTGGAATATATAAAAATCCTTTCTAAGGGGATCTTTATGACATAGTAGCTTTATGCATGCAAAGTCCCAGCCCAATCGGTTTAAAATTGACAAAGTTTCATACAAACATTAATCCCCTTTTTCATCCCCTTGGGATAAAATAATAGACATATACTATAGCCTATAACCTTCCTCGCCAAATACACTATCCAACACAAAAAGAATTTTTCAAATCGGACCAGTAGTTCCTGAGATTAGCGCGTTCAAACAAACAAACAAACAAACAAACAAACAAACTCTTCAGCTTTATATATTAGTATAGATTGGGTCGCGGGTTCGATTCCCGCACAGGACAAACATTTGTGTACATGAACATGTTTCTGCATTGGTAATCACAAGCCAGAGCTATGTACAGTTAAACCGATACAAGTTTTCTTGACTCAGGAGTCGAACCTAGGACCTCGAGATCTCGGTACTTTAACTGCTAGACCATTAAAGCATATTGTATATTAAATTATACTAAATTAAAATTCGCCACTGAATGGAGAGCCCTAGGAGAGGCCTATGTCCAGCAGTGGACTGCGATAAGCTGATGATAATCATGAAATTAAAAGTATTAAAACGATTTATTCTATTAAATTAGGTGATACCTGAAAGCAGTTGGAACAACGTTCATAACTTCTATCCAAGATCCTTCTTTCACTATTTCCGTCACCATGTCATTGGGCTTCCAGACTGACAGTAATCCTGGAAATGAAATTAATAGCGTTATTGTTATTTCATCATCATCATCTTTTCAAGAGGTAGAGCTTAGTGGAACTTCCACTCGAACGAGCCGCTCGTCTGGGGAAGTACCTCCACCTTACAGAAGACCGCAGTGACGTAGCACTTCGTAACTGTTGTGCTATGTTTCTGCTGGTGAGTAAGGTCGCCAGAGCTCAGTTGGGGAAGGGATGGGGACCCTTGTGCGGTTGATGATGTCCATGGGCAGCAGTGATCACTTACCATCATTGAACGTTTGCCGCTCTAAATCATAAAAAAAGAAGAATAAGTCCATCGTGTCTCAGAAGTTCGGTTAGATATACCTGTTGGCTTTATAAAACTAAATCTATACTAATATATAAAGCTGAAGAGTTTGTTTGTATGTTTGTTTGTTTGTTTGTATGTTTGTTTGTTTAAACGCGCTAATCTCAGGAACTACTGGTCCGATTTGAAAAAATCTTTTTGTGTTTGACAGTCCATTTCACGAGGAAGGCTTTAGGCTATTGGAAATCGAAATCCACGCGGACGGAGTCGCGGGCGGCCGCTAGTATTATATAATAGACTAGCAGCCGCCCGCGTCTCTGACTGGATTTCGGTTTCCAATAGCTTAAAGCTTTCCTCGTCAAATGAACTATCCAACACAAAAATATTTTTTCAAATCGTACCAATATTTCCTGAGATTAGCGCGTTCAAAGAAACAAACAAAAAAACTTTCACATAAATAATAATGATAAGATTACCTTTAGTAACCTCCCCACTCCCCCCCTCAACGGCCGCGACCCTCAGCTTCATCAGAGCAACCACATTCCGGCTCACGTTCAACCCTCGCTCGTCTATCTTGCGTCTCACTCTCTCCTGTATGTCTTGCAGGAGTTTCTCTCTCTTTCTGTTTGTACGGTCTTCGAGAGAACGAGCTTGGGAGTGCGTTATCTGTAATCATAATCATAATCATAATAATCTTTATTGTGAATCACAGGTTATTACAGATGGAATACATTATTATACATAGTATCTCTGTGTTCCGCCTAATAGGCATACAATCTTATTAAAGGTACTTACGATATTAGTTAATAAATTATAGTACAATCAATCAATTACAAAAAGAAATATACACTACAATCAGTCAATTTATAAATAACATTACAATCAATAACTATTATTATTATTAAATATTACAATGTATCATTATTACCAATCAATATGTTACAATATCATTTATTTATGTCATAGGTACTTAAGCAAATATTTGAAATTAAATTAAACAATGTCAGATAGGAACTCTTGAATGGAATAATAACATTTTTGAACAAGAAATTCGTACAACCTTTTTTTAAATTCCATGTAGTTCTCTGCATCACGTATACATAATGGCAGTTTGTTAAATATACTAGTAGCATTACAAAAAACACTTTTATTCAGTAATGCTGTTTTACTAGCTTCCATACATAGTTTGTTTTTGTGGCGCTCTCTTGTTCTAAACTTAAATAAATTTATATTCGCCTTGACAAAAACCGCAACCTCGTAAATATACAGACATGGAAGAGTCAATAATTTAAGACTTAAAAATATAGGCTTGCAGGACTCTGTCTGTTTCATGTTATACATTGCTCTGATGCACCGTTTTTGAGATTTAAATACCAGATCTTTGTCGGTTGAATTACCCCAAAATAAAATACCGTATCGCAATGTGGACATGACGTAGCCATTGAAGACTGTTAGCAATGCCGATTTGTTTGATATGTCTCTTAGTTTGCACAATGCGTATGAGAACTGGCTAAGTTTTTTCCTAATATGAGCAATGTGACTCTTCCATTTTAAATTATTGTCAATATGCAGCCCTAGGAACTTAGTTGATTCGACTTCATTCAGTCGTTTTCCACAATGGATCACATTGAGATGATAACCATCAGTGTTTCTTTGTTTGAAATTCATGAGCACAGTTTTGTCTAAATTAATTTTAAGATTATTATTCGTAAGCCAATCGATAACGGATGTCAATGTTTCATTTATGTCATTTTCTAAACATGTTATATTGTTATTAGTCAAAAGAATAGTACTATCATCTGCAAATAATGTTATTTTGTGTTTCGTTACCGAGGGAAGATCGTTAATATAAATTAAAAATAACAAGGGTCCTAGGACGCTACCTTGTGGCACGCCATATTGTATTGATCTAAATTCTGATTGATATGTAACCTCAGTTAGTGTTTGTGTATCAATTCTTTCAATTTGAGTAGCTTGTACACGATCGTTTAAATAGGATTTTATTAAATTATACATATTACCCCTGACTCCATAACGATATAGCTTATTCAGTAAGATAGTGTGATCGACATAATCAAAGGCCTTGGTCATATCCATAAAAAGACCTACTGTAGGTACACGACTGTCCATGCCTTTCATAACCCCATATAAATAGTTATAGATCGCTTGATTGATGCATTTATTCTGTCTAAATCCATATTGATTGGGTGTAAAAATGAAATTATTTTCCAGAAATGAATTCAGTTTCTTGTGTATAATTTTTTCGAAGATCTTTGAAAAAATTGGAATTAAGGCTATCGGTCTATAAAAGCTCATGTTCGCCCTGTCTTCTTTTTTGAATAAGGGTTTGACAATGGATATTTTCAGAGCATTGGGGTAGACACCCTGTTCAATACACATGTTAAAAATAAAGCTTAATGCTGGAGCGATAATATAGCGAGCATCTTTAACTGTCGATGTTATAATGTCATCATAACCAGCACTATTCGTATTTTTCAGAGATAATATTACATTTTCGATGTCATTAGGTATACTAGGAGTCAAAAAAATTGTATTTAAATTATTCTTAATGTCGATATTAATATTATTCTTTTTATTACTATTAAATAAAATGTCATTTATAAAATAATTATTAAATTCATTAACAATCTCGTAAGGATCATTGATTTCCTTGCCATTAATTTTAATTTTCTTTATGCTTTCTTTGGGATACTTTGCCTTTACCTTATTAATTACTTCCCACGTAGCCTTGCACTTATTTAAAGAATTTTTAATATGGTAGTCGTTTTGAGATTTTTGTGTTAGTTTTATTATAGTTTTGTATCTCTTTGCGTACGTTTGGAATTTTATTTTATTATTAGTCGTCGGGTTGTGACGATATTGCCACAACAAATCTCTTTTTCTTTTACTACACAGGCGGATACCATGACTTAACCACTTTGGTTTAGTATTCACTTTAATTTTTATTTTTACAACAGGAAAGCATAAGTCATAAATTAATTTAAAGTCTTCGAGAAAGCTTTCATATGCTACATTAGGGTCTTTAGTTTGATAAAGATCAGAAAAAGTAAGGTTACCTAAATGTTTAACAAAGTTTTTCCTGTTATTTGAGGAGTAATCGCGTTTTTGAATAAACCAATGTTTTAATAGACAGCTTTTCTTGATTGGAAATTTAAGTAATTGTGCAGAATGGTCCGACAGGGCAAGTTCAAACAGTTTGCTTTCACAACCCCTTATGTTGTGGACTACATTATCTATGCACGTACTACTAACTGAACGAGTAGGCTGTTTGAATTCTAATTTTAGATTGTGACTTTGTAGCAAATTTAAGAACTCGTCAGCCAATTTTGTTCTTTTCAAGATGTCAATGTTAAAATCCCCACATAATATAATTTTTTTGTTTTTTAAACGGAACTTTGATAATATTTTATCTAACTGATCGAAAAAAGTATCAAGTGAGGATTGATTATTAGGTGGTCGGTATATACAAATAATATACAGTTGATGATCTGTTAATTCAACTGCGGAACATTCTATTACATTTGAGACAGATAAGTTATTAATATTATCAATTAGTCTGTAAGGTAGATAATGTTTCAATAATATGCATGATCCTCCATGTCTATTATGTCTGTTAAAGTATGAAGCTAATTTGTAATTATTTAATGATATATATTGTATGTCATCATTAGTCATATTGTGCTCTGTAAAGCACAATATGTCAATCATACTGCCGTTGGTAGCCAACTCATGCAAGGCTGCTGTTATCATGTCTGATTTGCTAATAAGGCCGTTAATGTTTTGATGTAACATTGACAGATAATGATTCTGCACGAAAAAATATATCAGTAGGAGCTGTTTGCTTCTTAGAGCTATTGTCCAAATTATATTCATTGCTCTCAATCTGATCAAATGTGGAAAGATCAATCAATATATTACCCATAACTCGACTAAATATCTTCTTCAGTCCTTGTTTATTGATTTTTCCACTTATCTGGGAAAACATATCCAATGTCAGGTCGTAGTTACTGTCGAATATATATGCATAATTATTGTTTTCTATGTCAAGACAAAGAAGATTATTGAACAGCTCGATTTTATAGTTATATATTGGTGCTCCTGTAATGTAGGTCGGTACACAGATGATTTTATTTGTGTGAGTCACTTTCTGCAGTTGTTCTCTTATAGTTTTTATCATGTTTATGTAATTCCTCTCTAACTTAATGTCATTTTCTCCTATCACTATTATACAGTAATCCGATAATGTGAAGTCTTTCAATTTTTGTTCTATGTTCAATAGAGTTTCATTTAATGTGCCATTTGGGTATAAAAAGTGACAGTAATCAAAATATTGTGAGAAGGTGTCACTAATTATAGATGAGATGCTATTTGATCTATTAAAGCTGATGATACATAACTTATTCTTTCGACGTATTGGTTGTGCATTAAGTATATTATGTTCAATATCGCGAAAGTCTTGCTAGTACTGCCTAAAATACGTTCTAACTTAGCAAAAAAAAGCATAACCTTTGAGGGAGCACAATTTTTTAACAGACTGCCATCTCATATTAAATCTATAGATTCTTTGAACAGCTTCAAATCAAAACTGTACAGTCATATACTTGAGGATTGTTAATTTGTTGGTTTCGCGAGAGTTGCAGCCCAATGTAACTGCGTAGATTTAGTTTTGGAGCGGTGACCACCGCATAGATTAAGTTTAAAAAAAATAATATTGTTCTCTTATAAGTGGATTTTTGTAATCTTTTTTGAGAATAAATTCTTAAAACCTAAAACCTAAGTCCGTGTCATTTTCTCCTGATGCTCCTGTGTTTGAATTGTTTTCAGTCGTCATGTTTTTACTTTGCAGTGATTTTCGTTTCGATGTTGGTATTTTGTCTTTTTCTTCGGGTGTTGTACTTTTTGTTATAAATGCTTCTGTCCTTGAATTAGTAGTCGCCATGTTTCTATTTTGAATTAATTTTCTCTTAGAAGTTGATGTTGGTGTGCTGCTATTTATTTCTGTGGTTGAACACGACTTTTTGTATGTTTCATTCTTTTCCACCATTTTTTGAAGGTCACATTTTAAACGAAAATTTTCGTTACTCAAGCACTCAATTTCTTGATTAGCATTCTGTAATTGTGTTGTCAGTAATTTCACCTGTTCACTTAAGTCAATTATTGCACTGTTATCGTGGTGGCTATCTGGTATGCTCATCATAGTTGTATCAAAAATAGTTTCTTCTTCGCTATCTATTGAATTAGTTAGATCATTCAATGAGCTCGTTTTACTCGGCTTGCGATAGGTAATATTATCCATGATGTTTGTTCTTTTTTAAGCTTCAGAAATATACAAAAAGTTTCGTGAATGTCGGATTTGAACTCACGACTTCATGCGTCAGGCGGCGGCAGTTTGACATGTGACCCCACGGCGAGCTACTGAGCCAAGCGCGCTGTTAAAGATTGGGTGAAATTTGTCAGTAGTAGATTCTTTAAGTACAATTCAAACAAAAGTGATCGTTGAAGTGTGAGTCATAAACACTGTTTTCACTTTTATCACTTTACTGACGGGTAGCTTGAGATGGTTGAAAGCATTACTTTGATTTTAAAATTTTTAAAACATTCACATATTATTGTTTATTTAATTACACCTTTGTACGTGGTACACTCTTTTTACAAAGTCACTTTTGTTATCATTTTATGATGTTTATTATTATATTTTAGATCATTTAAATCACTTCAAAAAGTTAAAAAGGTACAGAGATAACACTTTCACTGATGTATTATATCCATTTATATGTAATTATGCACTTTTCAACTCAAATAAGATATCTTTAGTATTTAAAATTAATTAAAAATACGGAGCTCGATCTGAACATGGCAACTAGCGCCATCGATAAAATAAAAATAATATTCGGTATAGCGATTTTATTGTTGTTTTATTTCCTAACTAATAATAACTAAGCTATTTAACATACACTTACTTTAATCCATGTAATAGTTAATTAGCAATAATAAAAAGAATGAATAAGGTTTGAATAAAATCGAATGTTTACGAAACTTTAAAATTTTTCGTTTTTTTTTTGCTTTAAATTTATTTACATTTCGTCTAATGGGAAAACAAACACGAAGTAAAAGTGTTCCCCGCGGGATCCGAACCCACAACCTCCGAGGTTTGAGTACAGAGCTCTTACCACTACACCACGGAGGCAGTTAATGTACCTAAATGCTGAATGACTTGGCAAAATTTACCTTAGAATCTGTTGGGTACGCTCGCTGTCTTCCAACCATTGGACATGATGATTCTTGAGATTCCTATAAAGTAAATGTAAAAATAAAAAGTTGAATATCTAGTAGATTCATAATCAAATTAAGTGAATACTTTATACATAATTTTTTTTTGAGCATTTCGACGTCTGTTGAATTATCTATCATCATCATCATCAGCCTATCGCAGTCCACTGCTGTACATAGGCCTGCGAATTATCTATACTTATAATAAATCGGTCAGTAGAGAGGTCAATCCTGTACACAAAATATGTACATTTTCAAAATAACTATGGGGGGGTCGTCACTGATACCAAAAATGCAATCAGTGTTTTTCTCTGTCTGTCTGTAAAACTACTCGACAGATATTAACGGAACTTGGTACAATTATTCTTCATACTCTTGGGCAGGATATGGTATACTTTCATCACGATACAATCAATAAGAGCAGAGTATTGAAGGGAAATGATGGGAAAACGGGAGAATTTACTCCATTTTTAGGTAGGCTTTAAAATAGCAATATTTGTGCGGAAACTATAATCCTCGCGGCCGGAGTCGCAGGCGGTCACTAGTTGACAATAAGTGTATAAGTACAAGAACAACTCAACTGTGAATCGACTAAATCGAAATAACTTTGAAAACCACTGAAAAATAAAAATGGTAAATTTTATACACTACCTGATCTGAAAGCTCCTTCTCAACCTCTTCATAAAGCCTCTCCATTGTCGCTTGTCTTTCAGATTCAAACTTCACTTGGTGTAAATGCTCCAGCCTTTCTGATCGAGTTACTGCAATAAATAAAATCATACTAATATAATAAAGCTGAAGATTTTATTTGTTTGTTTGTTTGTTTAAACGCGCTAATGTCAAGAGCGATTGGTTCAAATAGAAAAAATATTTTTGCGTTTGATAGTTCATTAGTCGAGAAAGGCTTTAAGCTATTACACTTTGGTGCGGAAACCGAAATCTACGCGGACGGAATCATAGTTAAATATCATATAAGAAGTACTTCTGTTCTGCCACAGACAGAACCACACTCGTCATATATGCACCGTGCAGAAACTATAGAGGGCCCTATAAAATCCCGATTTTTAGGGTTCCGTAGCCAAATGGCAAAAACGGAACCCTTATAGTTTCGCCATGTCTGTCTGTCTGTCTGTCTGTCTGTCTGTCTGTCTGTCCTGGCTCGTTCTCCGCCGTTTCTGAACCGATTGCCACGAAAATTGGTGGAGAGATGCATAGTGATAATTCAAGAATTGGTTTTTAAAATAATCGAAAAATAATTATTTTTTACCCCCCCTACCATACATCGAAAAGTAAATTCGAAAAAAAAATTCGACTTACCCCATCGTGTGGGGTATCGTTAAAAAGGTATTTTTAAATACAATAAAACTTGCCTTGAAACCATGTGGATCAAACAACCCAGTCTCGAGATATATTAATACAAAGTTAAAATTAGAGCGTCCCCCCCCCCCTTAACTTTTGAAATACTGTTAAAATAATTCTGAAAAAAATGTCCTGTATACCTCCAAGTAAGTACTTTCAACGAAAACTATAGCGAACTCTGTATCATACATAGTTATTTTTATACAACTCGACCAACTTATGACGTGCAGTTGCCCGTACTAAATGGTGTCTTAAGCGGTCGGGCCATCTTTTAGCTACGGAACCCTTTCATGGGCGTGTCCGATACGCTCTTGGCCGGTTTTTTTTTGTGGTTCGACAGTAAAATTTGACATTTAGCGTAAAAGTTTCGAATATGAGTCACTAGATGGCAGAATAAGGCACCGTGTTTTTCCGTGGTTTGACAGTAGAATTACCGACATTGAGAGTAAAAGTTTTTAATATGAGTCACGAGATGGCAGAGTCATCGCTACGCACGGTGCCTATATGAAAAATACAAAAGCAAACAGTGTAGCCACACACCAAAACCCAAAACCTACTCACCAGTGCTGCCATCCTCAAACTTCTCAACGTACAACATCGGATACGCCCTAGCGACGAACAGACGAAGCTTCGGCACTCTCCCGCCGTCTATTCTGACAGCTGACAGCTGCGTCAAGATGGCCGCGTTGCCATGGTAACCGAGGCGCGCGTCCCAGCGAGCGCGGCGCGTCGAGTTTCCGGATAATTTTAGGCGGACTGATGATGTGTCCTGAAATAAGATGGGGAAGGAAATATTGATGGAATGTGATGAAGCCGGGGGTCGCGGTGGTTGAGGGGGGGGAGTGGGGGGGTTGCTTAAGGTAATTAGTTTTATTAAGCCATACCTGTTGGCTTTATAAAACTAATCAAGCCAAACTCCTGAGTCATGATAGACTTCTTCTTCTTTTTTATGTTATAGGGAGGCAAACAACCAAGAGGGTCACCTGATAGTAAGTGATCACCGCTTCCTATGGACATCAACAACCGCACAAGGGTCGCAGATGCGTTGCCTGCCGTTAAGACCTCATACCCTCCCCATCAGAGCTCTGGCGACCTTACTCACCAGCAGAAACAGCGCAACAGTTACGAAATGCTACTACTTAACTGTGGTCTTCTGCAAGGTGGAGGTACAACCCCAGACGAGCGACTTTATTCTAGTTCCACATAGAAATAAGGCTAGCTTGGTACATTATACGAAAATATTTTAAGTTTAATTTTTTTATTAAAAGCAAGTAATAATAGAAAAGCAGAGGAATACTCATTGACACTCTTTGTCTCCCACTTACCTCCCACGGAGCTACACCTTGTTCACAATTCATCAATTCAGCACCATTAGTTACAATCTTACATCCAACTGGTATCTTCCCATCGCAAACCAGTTTCGTCAGCATTTTGTCTATACTCGCCTTTATGCAGTACCAACCGTCTGTTAGGAGAAGTTCTACGTTTTCTGAAGTGTTGGTAGTACTGGAAAGTAAAGGTTTTAATTGGTTATTATTACGCGTAGTAAAAAAAGTATTAGCCTAATAATGTCCCACTGCAGGGCAAAGGACTCCATTATTTGAAATCATATTTTCGATACAAAGATGGGTTTTGGCTTAATCACCACGCTTGCCAAATGCGGGATGGTGATCACTAACCCGGGCTGTGTTCTGAGAAATCGACGCAAATGTTAGCCCGAACCAGGAATCGAACCCAGGACCTCGAGACCACGGCCCCGTACTTAAACTAGTCCTCTGTCATTAGGTAAATTAAATTTTAGCCCATAATAATATTACAAATGCAAGTCACTCTGGCTGTCTGTCCATCTGTCTGTTACGCTACAGAAATATCAATGTCTGATGACGTTAGTGATCTAACATACACAATAACTTCTAGCGGGATTCGAACCCGCGATCCCCCGGTTTTGTGGTCTCGTTACTGAGCACTAAGACAGAGAAAATAATCATAAACTTACCTTTTAACATTGACTCCATCTACAATTATTCCGGCGACACACAAAACCATAGTTTTTGAAGCTACGTCGTCTTTTTCCAATATCTTTCTTATAGCTGGTCTTTCGGCATTATACAATTCTCTATCATACCTATATTTCAGTTGGTTAAACACATTTTTTGCCGTACAAACCCCTGATAATGTATGAGGGAATTTAATTTCGTAAGATAAAAGCTTCCAAATTATCAACTTCAGATGATTTTCGATCCATCCTAATGGGACAAGTTTCTTATTAACAGCTTTTAAAAATATATCTTTTAAATCTTCCGTGCTTAATTTCTCATTGGTCAAATCATTTCTTTGAGCTGTAAATTCAAAATCTTGTAAGTTGTCTAAATTGAAGTTTAGAATGTAAGGGTCTACTTTTTCTTTAATGTTTTCATTTTCATATCTCTCTTCAACTTTTGCTAAATGTCTAAGTTTTAATCTTTTATTTTTCTTATAATTCTTGTCAAATAACGTTTCTGTGTCTGGTTTTGAATTAACTGTTTTAAGGTCTTCCACAATAAGGTTACTTCCATCATTTCGATATGGTGTTTCAAACTTTTTTCTTCTTTTAGCTCTAGGACACGAAAGGATTGGACTGCCAGATCTTTTAGACTGTCTTATCTGTGGAGTATATGTATGGAAATCTTCAGTGCACAAAGGTTCTTCAAAATCATTAATAACTTGTGTATCTATTAGCTTATCTAAATTATTTTCTGTTACTACATTGTGTTTTTCATGTACAGTTTTTGTTTCACATTTATTCCCAATATGATTGGACACTCCTAAATCTTTGAGAGGATTTTTGAATTCTTTACAAGATTCCTTACGCCTTTTTAATATATCGGCTTCCTTTAAATTAGTTGTGGTTTTTTCTTTAACATTTTCTTTATGCTCTTGAAATATTTCCCGAGTCGCCTTTAAGGCATTTTCAGATACTTTGACATTCTTATTACTAGCTGCTTGAAAACCACTAAACTGGCTGGAATTTAAAGGAATTGTTTCAATGTCTTCAAACATTTTTCTACTTTTAGCCAAAGCCTCCTCAGATATTAACACTGGTTTTTTACTTGCCGTCTGAAAACCTTTAAATTCTTCATGTTTATCTTTGAATATACTTTCCACATCATCTATATCCTTGAATAGAGCCTTGGATCTAGCTAAAGCATCAGACGAGACTAAAATTGGTTTTTGATTAGCAGTTTTAAAACCCTCAAATGCTTCATCTACAGTATTTATGAAATCATGTGTTTTAGTTTCAATCATATCTTGATTAATATCTTTAAACACCATTTTACTTTTAGCTAAAGCTTCAGCAGATATAGACACAGGCTTTTTACTTGCAGTTTGAAAGCCCATAAACATTTCTTTTACGTTTTTCCTAGTGTCATCCGTCTTAAGTTTGACTTCATCAGTTTCAATATCTTTAAATATATCTTTACTTCGTAAAAGCGCTTCGGAGGACACGTCAATCCTTTTATTACTGGCAGTATGGAATCCTTTAAATGGTTGATCATTATTAATTTCAGTTACTTGGTCATTGTCATCATCTAAGTCTTTAAAAATAGCTTTGCTTTTTGCAAGGGCTTCAGCAGAAACGCCAATATGTTTATTTGAAGCTGTTTGAAATCCTATAAATACTGAATCGGACTTTGTTTTAATTCTTTCTAAGTCTGTGCTTTCACTGTTAACATCTGTAGGTTTTTTAAATTTACTTGTGCTTGGATTGATTGCTTCTACTGAAGCTTCATCATCACAACCCAGATCTTGAAATAACGCTTTGCTTTTAGCTAATGCTTCAGAACTTACGTTTATAAGTTTATTGTTAGCAGTTTTGAAACCTACAAATGGATGTTCATCAACGTCATTCTCTTTATTGGCCAATATACCTAGATCGTTAACTGGACCTTTACTTTTTTCACTTAATTCTTTAAAAGCCACACTTAACTCATCACTCTCATTGTCATTTTGCCTATTATCTATATCTTCGAATATCTTTTTACTCCTTTCTAAAGCAGCCTTTGATATTTGTATAGGTTTATTGTTTGCCGTTCTAAATGCTAGTTTTGAACTGTCATCTGAAAGACTATTAACTCTTTCCGATACGCTTTTAATTTCTAAACATTCTCCTGTATCTTTCTCAGGATTATTTTTTGTTTTACAAGCTTCCAAAACATCATTTTCTGATTTTACAACTGATTCGTCACTGTCACAACCTGTGTTTATTTTATTGCTCTCTAAATGTGTTTTTTCTTCTCGTTGTTGAGTGAAAGTTTGTGATAGTAATTCAATATCAAGTTTATCATTTTCAAAGACTGTGCTTAAATCGTCTTGAAGTTCTTTTATATCATTTTCCAAATTATAATCTTTAGTATTCATCTTATTATCTTTACTTTGTTCTTCTGAAACAGGGTCTACAATGTCTTTGAATATGTATTTTGTTCTCAATAAAGCTTGTTCAGATATTTTTATCTCTTTATTATTAGCAGTTTTGAAACCAGCGAATGCGTTCAAATCACTTATTTCCTTATCTTCTAGTAACTTACTTTGTAATGTATTATTTTCATTGTTATCCACTAAAATGTCTTTGAATAATTCGTTGCTCTTAATCATAGCTGCGTCAGAAATCTTAATTGGCTTACAACTAGCCGTCTTGAAGCCACAAAATTCTTCTTTCTCAGACGGCAGTTCTGAACTTTTATCTAAATCTTCATTTATATCAATACCATCAAATACACTTTTAGCTTTAGCTAAAGCCACATCTGACACTTTAATCTTTTTCTTACTAGCAGTCTCAAAACCCACAAATTTGACTGTATCACTGTCTTCTACATCCAATATAGACATATCACGTGAAAATTCCTGTAAAATATCATCATCAATATGAGAATTATTGCATGCCTCTTTTTCTGGTCGATATTCGACATTTGACGACTCTTCTTTACAATCTGCATCAAAATCATCGTCCAAATTAATATCTCGGAATACTCTCTTACAACTAGCTAAAGCTATGTCGGATAATTTAATTTTCTTTTCACTTGCTGTCATGAAACCATCGAACTTTCGTTTATCTGGTCTTTTTAAAGTTTCTATTTCTTTTGCCATTGAAGCTTCGTCTTTAATCGTAGATGAATTTATGACACACTTATTTATTGTAGCATCTTCATCATTTTTACTTTTATTGTCTTTTTGATTTGGCTCAAAATGTGTTTCTTTAATCTCGTTATTTGAATTGTCATATTTAGAACATAAAGTTTCAACAAGATCAGCTAGACTGGTGCTAGTAGCCACATCCTTTTCTAGTTCATCTAAATTCTTTTCAGAATTAGTTAATGATTCTTTAGTTACTTGCAAAGATTTGTTGCTTTCCTGCAAACCAACTAGCATTGTCTTGTCTAAAACATCAGGTTGTTCGTAAAAAGACGTTTCTAGTGCACATGTGAGTGGTAAATCTTGTAATTCTTTATGTATATATTCATCTTCTTCGTCGCTACTAAACAAAATTTCATCTTCTAGAAATGTTGCATTACTTTTATTGTCATTTTGTGAGCGATTCTCATCTTTATTGTTATAGACATTAAGGTTGCCATTATTATCTGTGTGTTTGGTTATTTTCAACTGTTCTGTGCAAACCTTTAGCACGGGACTTGTTTGTTTGACTAAACTTGTACTCGGCTTCACATTTGAATGTATAAAGAGTTCTTTACCAATAATCTGAGAATTAATTAATTGCTTTGCTGAAGTGAAGTCTGCATTCTCTTCTATGATTGGCTGTGCTAGTTTTTCAAATTTTTCAAAAGTTGCCAAGTCGAAAACTAGTGGTGACTCACTTTTTGAACTTGGCACTTGAAAAATTGGGCTGGGGCTAATTATTTCATCCCTTGCAGGTATTTCGTCATTTTTGACGTTAATATCATCAACAACTTTGTCAAGAGCTTCACAATTTTCAGTGAATTGTGTACCAGCCTGATTTTTAATATCTTTACTTTGGGTGAACACTTTCCTATTCAATGTCTTATTTTTATTATCATTTTCAGCTAATTTTTGGATTGTACTTGCACCTTTATCAGTTAGAATACTATTTCTAATTATGGTTTCATTATCTATGTCTAAATCCGTTTTGTTCTTATTGGAATCATTATTGAGGACTGTTAATTTTTCATTTTCGTCATCACAGAATGTGCTTTCAAATTCTTGTGTTATACCATTATTGGAATTAGCAATTGCTTCCGCATTATCAATTATATCAATAAGTTGTGTGTCTGAGACACATTGTGTTTCAAACCTGTTCGCTGGCTTTTGATCAATTACCTTAAACAAAAAAAAATTTGTACTAACCCATTCTGTATCTTTTATTTTTCTATAAATTCTTTAATAGAATGTTTATAAGACTGCTTACTAAATAAATATGAAGCTCTTTTGTTTAAGTAAAAACAAAACAAAAATGTTCCAGTATTTATTATTATAAATTCCTTTAACAAACACATCAATTGCAAAATAAGCTTGAAGCTTGTATTATGGATGCTAGGGAACCGATAGACATATTTAAACATTTTATAAACATCTATGACTTGAGTACAAATGCCAATCTTCATCACGCAAAACTTTTCCCCCAGCGGGATTTGAACCCGTGGGCCTTAGTTTTGTAGCCAGGGTCACTGACCACTAGACTAACGGGCCCATCCATAATAAGTATTATGCCACAGTTACTATTGAGGTTCAAACAAATTTATCACAACTAATTGAAACTTAGGAAGTATTAATAACACGGGGTCAGATCAATGTATGTGATGTTGTGAAATATTTATTTATTTATTTATTTATTAATTTAACAAGCACATACTTATATAATATTGTTACTGTATTATTCAACAGGCAGAACTATAAGATTACAATTCCCTAAATTGGTGAGTCTCAAACTAGGAATAGACTTTACCTTGGTGGCCCCTGAATTTGGTTTCGCTGACAACATAGAAAACATACAAAACAAAAAATAAAAGAAATAAATATATATGTGGACTAACAAGTCCACATCTTTTATTTATTTTTTTAACACACCAATTGCCATGCCACAAACTGAGCTTGATGCTTGTTCTATGTTGCTTGGTAGCAGATAGACAGACATACTTATACTAGTGTAAACATCCAATACATTGCTGATGTTTACCACATTAACATTTTCCCCTAGCGGGATTCGAACACACAACTCTTGGTTATAGGCCTGTCATAGGTAATTATTATTGAACTTACCTCAGAATTTTTCGGTAACATACTGATAGGTATAAATGATGATTTCTTGAACTCCTTTAGTTTCTTTCTATCTTGTTTGTAAGGAACAATTGTGTCAGCCTTTTGAATGTCTTTGATTTGCTTATTAACATTTCTTATTATATCTTGTGCTCGATAACATCTTTCGGTAGCTGTAAATCTTGAGTCTTTACTACTGCTGGCACTGTATAAAGCTAAAGGTGTCTTTTTGGTGTTATTCATCAAAACATATTCGAAATCCTTTAGTATTTTCGAATTTTCATCCATCACAGTAGTCACAGAACGAAAACTTTTTAATATTTGTTTAAACTTTGTGAATGCGTGTATTTCTCAGTAATTATCAGGAATAGGAGTGTGTAGCAGATATTTACGAGTATTTTTTATAAAAATTAACTAGAGCAGCGCGAAAATAAATATTATTTTCGTAAACAATGACAGATCTTTCATCTTTTAATTTTGACGTAAGAAAAGGTTCATTGCACGAAGTTACATACTGAAGTGACATAATTGTAAAATAAAATTACAATAAACTGAGAACATAGAAAAGCAGTAAAGTCATTGTAATTTACTTTTTCTTCTTTTTTGTATCACTTAAGCACTATTTGATAATGGTTTAAATAATATTTAAAATTAATTCAATAAGATCTTTAGTAACAAATATCACCCGTGCGTAGAATGGAGTTTTTTTACATTTTCGTCTAGAAATCACCGAACCGAGTTCGACTTGTTTGTTCATCAAAAAAATATTTTAATCCGTGTTTTATTAAAATAAGTTTGGTGTAACAAATTTTAAATTTAAGTAAAACTTAGACGTACTAAATAATAAATCATGAAAAACATAATATGGGAAAAAAATCTTCACCTCAGCGCTTTGCCGCTTTCATTCCCAAATTCTGAACGCAAATCAGTGGCTTCAGCAGAACGGCGGATAGCGAGCGATATTTCTCGAAAAACATTATAAAACACTGTATTTCTGTTGTTTCTACCTAGAACAACAAATTTTCTTGTGACTTCAGTATTCTGAACAAATAATTTAAACAAAATGGTAAGTTGAACCTTATTTTGTCATCTAGAGCTACAAAATAATGTCAAAAATATGGCGGCACTTTAGGTTATGTTCTCAATTTAAGGTAGAATAGAATAAAACATTTGTTTCGAGCGCATAAACATATAAACAATCGCGTTTTAATGCATAATTTATAAAAATAACGCGCAATAAACAAGCTACACAGCATATTATTGTGGTTTCAGCAAAGACGCTATAGCTTAAACTCTTCGGCTAAAAAACAGACATTTATATTAATAAAACAAATAAACAGCTTCTTTCTTACCAACCAACTATTAAAAGTCTGGTTTAGACAGGCAGGACAGTCCCAGATATATCAACCTCACGAAGAGTACATACCTATACATATTTTTTCATGTACATAAACTATTGCACACTATTTGCTGCAAATTCAGCATTTTCAAATTCTTTCGCTTTTGAGTTCTCCTATTCATACCATACTCGTTGGTGTGATATCTTATGTACTACCTAAAGTTGACCTTTAAACATTTAGTTCCTCATAAATAATTGACAGTTTTTTTATAGTTCTGGTATGACTACAAAAAGGGGCCCTTTAAAAGCTGTCGTGTTTTCGAGATTTAATACCAAACTAGCATTAGGGTTTATTAGTTCTAAGGAAGGATATTTGATAAGTAGTTAGATTATCATGCTAAACTTGTGAATGTGCAATCATCCGCATCAGTTAAAAACTAGTTTAATAAATGAAAATTGGACTTAACTAGTACCCTAGGGCTAACATACCCCTATGCTACAGTACCTAAAAACTAAAACCTTAATCTGTTTTTCCAGTCGCACACAATCCTGCTAGTCCAACCAGGGCCGAGGCCAGAAACGAGGACTTATTCAGACTACGAGAGTGTCAATGACTGCATGGAGGGAGTCTGTAAAATATACGAAGAACACTTGAAGAGGCGAAACCCTAATACTCCTACTATCACTTATGATATTTCACAGTTGTTTGATTTTGTTGATCAGGTAAGCACGTTTTGGTATTAAATAGTATTTTGGTACATTTTATATATCAAGGTATTTTATCCCTTAATGGGGCAGAGCAGAGACAAACTTCTTAGCTATCCATGGATTCTCTGTGCCCATTGTGTGGAACAGAGAGGAGTGCCAGTCGGCTCCTGGAAGTTTCGACCCAACGTGTAGGTTTAACCTTTTGAACGCCACGGTCGGCACTGGACGACAAATGAAAAAGTGCCCAACACGCCACCGTCGTGTATGGCCGACGAGAAAACGACATTTTTAAAACACAAAATAAACATACTAAATCAACATTTCTGTGTTTCTTTTTCCTATTATTTAAAAGTACTTTAATGATGTATTGTAAAATGGCACGAAGATATATCCATCAGTTACATTTCACTAGCAAAAATTATCACTAAATATTGCTAACCGAAATGGTGTTCTCCTCAAGCCACAGTCGGCAAGACACGACAGCTAGTGATGGGTAAGTTAGGTAAATTAAATTTTGAATTTATGAAATATTTTATTGAAAGCAGCTTACTACTACATCGATAATTATTTTTTAATAGCAACTATTTGTATCTGAATATTCTTAATGCGTAATATTAATGACATTATTGAAAAATGATTACTATTTATATCTATCGATCGATAGTTAACTGTTCACTCTCGCGCATCCCTACGGAACAGCGCATAGACAGTTACCTGTACGCCACAGTCGGGAAGACACGTCAAGCGGTGACGTCATTAGCGCTACGGGAGACTGCTAGTGATGTCCTATCCTACTATAATTTATAACGGGAAGTGTAATATGAATAAAAATGGCTGTGAATCTCACCTATACGATAATATTATTGAACAAAATTTATACCAGAATAATTGTTACTTCATAATATTTTATACTGAATTTATTATCTTATTTCGATAAAAACTATAAATACAACTAAAAATGCAAAATTACTACAAAATATGTGCCGGCCGTCCGAACTCAGCTTTTTCTCGCAGAGTAAAAATTTGTTATACTAAGCATGAATTTATTATCCTATTTCCATAAAAACGATAAATACAACTGGAAAATTACTATAAAATGTGAAAAGGGGCATTTTACGCAAAAATCATGATCGAGATGTAACAGGCCTCTTTAAGTAAAAACGGAGAAAATCAACTAAAGCTAAGTAATTAATTAGTACTCTAATAGACAACCCTTTCTTTACCTTGTTGTTTATAATGTATAATAATAATTATAAGTTTACTTGAAATGTCACATCATTACCTCGCACGCAAGAAAGCTGTCAAAGGTCGTGCCAACCACGCCAGAGTCGGGTCTTCTTTCCCGACAGCGAATGCCTACACGAACGAGATTAGTGATGTATCTTATTATTACCTGATTCATTCGTTTGTAGTTCTAATGTCTACTTTTACTTTGTATAGAATTTTGTAACTGCTGTTAAATAATACGAAATCAAAAAGATATATTTTATTTAAAAAATATGTGACGAATAGCAGATATTAAATCGGTTATTGACAACTTATCGATAACATCGTTGGCATTCCTATTTTATTTGTAGGCATTTGCTCTGAATTTATGGCTTGGCGTGGGAAGGGCGCCGATGCGTTTGAGCACTGGCGTTCTAAAGGTTAAGGGGCCCCTTTAGAGTATACTAACAGTAACAATCACCTTCAGGTCATAATTTCTTTGGTTTTGAACTTATTCTAAGGGAATAAGGTTGAATATAATATGGCCATTATATTGACACAGCTCAAAGATGTTTATTTTGCCATTTGATTTACAAAGAAATACTTTTGCACCTCATATCTTTTTTACCTACTAGCACTTCGACATGAAAGTAAGACTTGACTAAGTAAGCACTTAGATGTTCAAAGGGTGAATGGTTAGGAAAAAGACATGAAACTATAGAGGGAAAAAAATGTGCAGAAGTGCCAGCAAAGAATAGTACTACCCCATTTTTCTTCCAAATGTCTGTTTGTGTAAGTCTGGGAACTAAATTAAAATTAAAATAAAAGATCATCATTTTCAGTTGATCTATTTGCAGTTGAAGTCTGTGTTAGGGGACTACCTGTGAAGTCGGTCTATAATTTCTTTAAGAATCTAGGATTGCCAAGATCTGCAATAAGCTCATTTATGGATAGAGCTTCAAAGACTGCTCTGGAGGCTTCTTATCGAATTTGGATAGGAAGGGAGAAGGAGCCTGAGCACGGGACTGGAATTGCTCCACGTCCTAACCAATAGCTGACGCCGCTAGTCTCGTTCTCGATAATCCCTCTACCTTTCTTGCAATGGGCCCGGATTTGCTCGGTGAAGCCATTGACTGCTGAGTTCTACACCTACCTAAACTTAAATCTTTCTTTATTACTCCATTACAGTTAGCGGACCTGAGTTGCTTAGTATACCAGAAGTCGACGAACACCTACGCACCATACAACAAAGATTGGATCAAGGAGAAGATATACATATTACTACGCCAAGCGGCAGGGCAGAGTGATTAAGTATAGTTGTAAGTTTTGTTAGATACGGTGGTTTTACTGTTTTGGGAGGCGAAATGATATGTAAACGAGAATTTCTTGTCCTGGTGCCTGAAGTATATGATTTATAATTAATAACAATGTGCATATTACAAGCAAAGATTTATTAAAGTAATTTCTTTTTACTTCTTTCTAATTAGTGGACCATCTTCATGTCAAAATAATGGCTATAATGTCAAGGTGATTATTAAGAATATGTAAAAGGTTGCTTATTAATGATTCTCAAGGAAAGTTTGATTTTATAAGGTAATTTATTAATTGGCACGGAGAACCCATGGATAGCTAAGAAGTTTGTCTCATTAAAAGGGTATAATATATTTTTTTTAAGACATGCAAAATCTTAATGAGACAAGTAATAAAAAAATAAGTATAATGGAGAATAATATCCATTGTCATCATTCACCTATTGTAGTTTGCTCTTGCCATATTTGAAATGACAGCTGTGTCATGTTTCCAAGTTATAAAGACTTACTGCAGTAGAATATTAAATTGGCTGATACTTTTTTCACAACACTCTAGAAAGGGCTTATCTATTTATCAGCTTATTATTATAATAATTGTACTCATAAAGTATTAATTAATATTATAGCATATTTTATTCCCAAAACAGTTTATAAAACCACCCTTAATGACAAATTGTAAAAATTAAAATTATGTTAGTGCACTCTGTTTTTTCTACTATTTTCTAATTATCTGAAAAGCCTTGAATATCTAATTCTCTAAGATGATTCAGGTTGGTTAACTTATGCTGGCTTTTTTGATCTACATTGGCAAGTTGTAATAAGCAATAATAGTTTTAAAGACAGAAGTTTGTTTGAAAAATTCAATCACTTGCCAATTTATTTCGTGTGGGTGATTTAAACATTATCAAGTGTATTATTGTAATTTAATTTCTAGTACATAAATGAGGGTGTTTGGGATTAAAAAATCCGCTAGATGGCAATATGTAGGCGTGAGGTCTAACTGTCATTGGTGAATTTTGACAAATCTGTCAATGTCATGTCACAATTCATCAATCACATACCAGTTAGACCCTATGCCTACCTACTGCCATATAGCGGATTTATTATTTGCGAAAACCCTCATTGTAATAAAATTTTGCATCAGAGTTTAATTATGCGAATACGCCAGCTTAGTTCATCGTCATCATCCTAGCATCTCTCCTGGTTGCATCCTCGGCCATTGCCTCGGAGCCCAGGGTACGCTACAACTATGATACTGATTTAAAAGCCTAGTAATTACATTTATATATGCCAGCTTTAGTTAACTGACCTATAAGAGAGCCAATGTTGATTATGTGTGAAATTCTATGTTAAAACATTGAATATGTTTGATAATATTAAGATCATCATAATTTACGTAGAACACATTTTATTTTTACGTATGAAAATGTTCTTTACTGATTTGTGTATGAGGGGGGAAGTGGAGGGGAGGCTAGCTTTGGCGCGCGATTCTCTCTATTCCATCTTTCTCTACTGGTAGGGAACATTAGAATTTAGTTTTCAAGTATTCTTACAAATACAACATTTTTAAGTTACATACATATTTCT
Organism: Nomophila noctuella; assembly: GCA_958496325.1. NCBI lineage: Eukaryota > Metazoa > Arthropoda > Insecta > Lepidoptera > Crambidae > Nomophila > Nomophila noctuella. Next base: position 1,782,800 of record OY292511.1, on the reverse strand, counting down.
TTCCTTTTCAAGTTCATAAGTTTTTTTCTTATAATAACCATGCGTTAGTTTCTTACAATAAATGAATCCGGTGAAAAATATATAAATAAATAAAAAATAAAATAAAAATAAAAATAAAAATCATTTATTTCAAGGTTTTAAGGCCTCATAGATGTTAGTAACAATGTCCTTAACCTAGTATTAGTATTTATACATTTTATTAACTTTCATAACATACAAATATAAGAGATCTTTCTTCCCTACCAGAAGGGACAGTTTGTTAGAAAATAGAAAAGGAACAGGACAGCGATTCACCAATCACAAAGCTTGAAAAACAACATCTCTCTTTTTAATTCCTTCAAATGAAACATGATTGGTGAAAGAATCAAAGCCTCTTCTCCGCTTCACTTCAGTAGAATGACAAAATATAACAAGTTCTATAAAACCTAAAATTATTTCACAAAGGCAATCTGTAGTTTTGGTTTTAAACTTTGGAAGTTCAAAGTCTTTCTTTTTTTACTTGATTTTTTGTTAAACTTTAACTATTAAGATAGTTTAAGTAGAGTTTAAGATTAAACATTTTCAAACTAATTTATATTTGTTTTTTGTTATTTTCTCCCATGCATTTATAATAGGTAATTGGTGAACAAGATAAAATCTGTTGGACATAAGAATCAGGAGGGATTTGAACCCACACACCTTGCAAAGCCATTTATGCTACCTTAGTACTAGAAAATAGTTATATTATAAAGGTTTCCTGAAAAATGATAGGCATTGGAAATAAAAAATCTTGTAAGCAAAACACAGTTATATTTGAGTAAAGTTACACCAAGTAATTACATTACTTACAGTTACATAAATAATTACAAAACTTAAATCAATTACAGATAAGTATAAAATAAATTACAAAAGTAAATGCATTTTGAGAGCGTAAGTAAATTCATTTATAATTTCTTTATTTCCTTAACACATTTTTTCCATCAAAGCATTTGATATGACTATCAACTTTTCTGATGGTAAGTGATCACCGCAGCTTATTGACATCAAAAACTCCACAAGGGTCGCTGATACGTTGCCTGCCTTTAGAACCCAACTGCTATTAACCTTTTGAACGCCACGGTCGGCACTGGACGACAAATGAAAAAGTGCCCAACACGCCACCGTCGTGTATGGCCGACGAGAAAACGACATTTTTAAAACACAAAATAAACATACTAAATCAACTTTTCTGTGTTTCTTTTTCCTATTATTTAAAAGTACTTTAATGATGTGTTGTAAAATGGCACGAAGATATATCCATCAGTTACATTTCACTAGCAAAAATTATCACTAAATATTGCTAACCAAAATGGTGTTCTCCTCACGCCACAGTCGGCAAGACACGACAGCTAGTGATGGGTAAGTTAGGTAAATTAAATTTTGAATTTATGAAATATTTTATTGAAAGCAGCTTACTACTACATCGATAATTATTTTTTAATAGCAACTATTTGTATCTGAATATTCTTAATGCGTAATATTTATGAAATTATTGAACAATGATTACTATTTATATCTATCGATCGATAGTTAACTGTTCACTCTCGCGCATCCCTACGGAACAGCGCATAGACAGTTACCTGTACGCCACAGTCGGGAAGACACGTCAAGCGGTGACGTCATTAGCGCTACGGGAGACTGCTAGTGATGTCCTATCCTATTATAATTTATAACGGGGAGTGTAATATGAATAAAAATGGATAGCAGTCAGATGACTACCGAAGAACTCCTTCGTGTGTTAGGAAGTGTAGAAGAGGATGATGAATAAAACTTTCAAGATCTGAACGCTTTTGTTTCATTGGGTTACCAAAATACCGACTTATATTAGAAATTTCATTAAGTGCGCGAAGGCACTTTTGAGCTCCTAGATTGAACTACTGTTCTAAACTAATGAAATTAAAAAAAATAGAATGTTATCTCTTAAATAGTCGAATAGTTCGTAGCGGCCTCTGATTTTTTAGATGTCATTGATTTTACTTAGAAATTATTCTAAACCAAAAAACGTCGAAAATCGCTTTAAGATCGCTGTGAATCTCACCTATACGATAATATTATTGAACAAAATTTATACCAGAATAATTGTTACTTCATAATATTTTATAATGAATTTATTATCTTATTTCGATAAAAACTATAAATACAACTGCAAAATTACTACAAAATATGTGCCGGCCGTCCGAACTCAGCTTTTTCTCGCAGAGTGAAAATTTGTTATACTAAGCATGAATTTATTGTCCTATTTCCATAAAAACGATAAATACAACTGGAAAATTACAATAAAATGTGAAAAGGGGCATTTTACGCAAAAATCATGATCGAGATGTAACAGGCCTCTTTAAGTAAAAACGGAGAAAATCAACTAAAGCTAAGTAATTAATTCGTACTCCTGATAGACAACCCTTTCTTTACCTTGTTGTTTATAATTTATAATAATAATTATAAGTTTACTTGAAATGTCACATCATTACCTCGCACGCAAGAAAGCTGTCAAAGGTCGTGCCAACCACGCCAGAGTCGGGTCTTCCCGACAGCGAATGCCTACACGAACGAGATTAGTGATGTATCTTATTATTACCTGATTTATTCGTTTGTAGTTCTAATGTCTACTTTTACTTTGTATAGAATTTTGTAACTGCTGTTAAATAATACGAAATCAAAAAAATATATTTAATTTCAAAAATATGTGACGAATAGCAGAGATTAAATCGGTTATTGACAACTTATCGATAACATCGTTGGCATTCCTATTTTATTTGTAGGTATTTGCTCTGAATTTATGGCTTGGCGTGGGAAGGGCGCCGATGCGTTTGAGCACTGGCGTTCATAAGGTTAAGAGAAGTAGAGCTTAGTGGAACTTCCACTCGAATGGGCCGCTCGTCTGTGGAAGTACCTCCACCTTACAGAAGACCACAGTGAAGTAGCACTTTGTAACTGTTGTGCTATGTTTCTGCTGGTGAGTAAGGTCGCCAGAGCTTATTTGAGGAGGGTATGGGGATAAAAGCAGGCAACGCAGCTGCGACCCTTGTGCGGTTGTTGATGTCCACGGGCAGCGGTAATCACTTACCATAAGGTGACTCTTGTTCGTTTGCCTCCCAATATAACATACGCATGAAAAAAAGGTATAGAAATTCATTGTCTTACATTATTTCTAAGCACTAACACATCAAATATTCACTACACAGTTTTCACATAATAATTAATAACAAATCGTTGTTATTAATTTACACAAGTACTCTAGTGAATATAATTTCTTACTTACAGTAATATCTAGTTATAACTGTACTGCAGTCTTAATCAATGAGATTACTATGATTTAATTTAAATTACGTAGTTTTTGGCAATAAATTAATACTAAACAAATACAGCAGGTTGATAAATCAAGTATGTTAAAAAACACCTAAAAAACAAAAAAAATATTTTATATATTGGCAGTCCCAGACTTTGTTGGTATATTTTAATTAAATCATCACTGTACAGTACGCTTAAAATTCATTGGCCAAACAGGACGAACTCCATTGAAAAATTAGTTCAATGAATTTATTCCGTACATACAATCGTTCTTCCCACTGGTGGGGACAACGGGAACTACCCAGTATTAGACCTTAGACAGACCAAGTTATTTTAAGCTCACTCCAGATTATGTATTAAGTAATCATGTAACACAGGAACATAGTTACAATGTAAATCATAAAATGGTGACTCAAACGAAATCAAATTAAATATCAATTAAAATACATTGATATTACCAGTTATCTAAAAAGTCGTACCCAGTCTTAGGTAGATTAGTATCAGTAAGAGTCTCAGTTGAATGGAAGTCTGTTCCTGACGATGCTTGGCTTGAAGAGAGAAGCCCTCGGTTCTCTTCGGATAAATCTGAAAGAATATAAAGACATCATCTTATTAATATTATAAATGTGAAAGTTTGTTTGTTTGGATGTTTGTCCGTCAATCACGCTGAAAATACTGAACGGATTTTGATGAAATAAGTTTACAGGCAGGGTATTTGGCTGACTTAGGTGATAGGATACGTTTATCTCGATTAAACGCTCCCATGGGATAAGACAGGGACATTTAATCGGGATAAAGAGTATCCTATCACCTAAGTCAGCCCATACCCTGCCTGTATACCAAATTTCATCAAAATCCGTCCATTAGTTTCAGCGTGCAATCACGGACAAACATCCAAACAAACAAATCCAAATCCAATCAAATCAGATTTAAATAAGCTTAGTGCTTATAAGGAATTATCTGAGTGGTAAACAAATTATATAGAAAACAAAACCTTTAAATTAGTTTCCTTAACTTTTGTGGCTATATAACATACTTAGTAGGGTAAAATTATCCAGGGGTGGCAGCTGCCTCCCTGCCCTGGGTACGTTAATGTAGGTGCCTATACGCACCGTGCAGAAACTATAGAGGGCGCTAAAATCCAGATTTTTTTCTGTGGTTTGACAGTAAAATTTGACATTTAGCGTAAAAGTTTCGAATATCAGTCACTAGATTGCAGAATAAGGCACCGTGTTTTTCCGTGGTTTGACAGTAGAATTACCGACATTGAGCGTAAAAGTTTTGAATATGAGTCACGAGATGGCAGAGTCATCGCTACGCACGGTGCCTATAACAGTGTAAATATTTAGTAACATCTAGTCAGCCTAAACTGTAATCTAATTCTTGCATATCATAACAAACTATTCATTGTTGATATTGTGTCATACTGACTCATAATAGTCTAATAGAGATTAGGCACGCATGTTATAATATTAGTCATCCATTCTTTGTTTCACTAAAGAAACAATGTGATAATTAGATTACGGAACACCTGTTGGTGGCAGTGCGATGATGGCCGAGTAAGGACCGCGCGTCACATACGTTAGGTCCGTGGTTCGAATCCGGGCCGTATATTTTCGAAAATTTGTAGATTTGCCATTAGCTCGGCGGTGAGGTAAAAAACACTGTACATTCAAATAGTTTTTGAATTTAGTTAAGTTAGATCTGAATGTGTAACCATGAACCATGTCTGGTCCCCTCTATGGGTTACGAAGGTCTGATGGCAGTCGCTTCTCTGTAATAACCAGACTCGCCAAATCCTGGATCATGGTCAAAGCGGACCCTGTTCGCCTGTTCTCTCAGATTGCAGTCTGACACGACCGTAGAGAGATCAGGCGCAGGAACAACGGCTTAACGTGCCATCCGAAGCGGAGGAGCTCGAGATTAATTTTTCGGTCACCCATCAGATGACTGGCCTCTGCGAGAGTTGCTTAACTTAGCAAAAGCTGGCCGAGCGCGCTAACCACTGCGCCATCGAGCTCCTCAAATAATCAAGCATTTAATATACTTTTGATGTACGCGGAAATTACACCGGACGAAACGTGAATAGAATGTTGTTTGAACTTATGCATAGCATTATCTCTTTATTTATGTTTGAATGACTTATTAGCGTAGTAGCTAGTAGGTCTAACTGAGAGCCAAAAATTTTAAGCGCGAAACTCCAAATTTTTTTCTCTGGTTTAATAAGCAACGGCAAACAATAAATTCTTTAAATTCTTTGCACTAACACTCCAATTGCCTAACCCCAAAACTAAGCTCGGTCATATGATACATACATGAAATAAGATGAAATGGCATGAAGAAAAAAATTAAAGAAGTTTTCAGTAAAAAATGTATGGGAAAAGTTGTTTGCGATTGCATTTATAATAATCAATCCTCCAATGGTCTCAGACCGTCATTTGATCCTTACATGAAATAGGATCGATTCGCATGAAAAAAATATTACGTACGTCAGATATTTTTTGTTGACTTTAACAGTTTTAAATCTGTGAATGCCATATGAATGCAGATCCAAAATCTTTCCAAAATCTGAGGATGCAAAAAGTTATGGATGGTTTTCAATGTCTTCTTGTAACTTTATCTGGTAATTTACATACTTGTTCTTCAAAACCAATTTCAAAATTGCACCGTGTAACGACTCGATGGTCTAGTGGTTTAAGTACCGGGCCGTGATCTCGAGATACTGGGTTCGATTCCTGGGTAGGTCAAAAGGACATGGCTCATTCCTGCCTAGTGATGGCCACGAATGGCACAAAAGCACAAAATATATTAAATTAAAATATGAATTATCATATATTTTACAATCTTGTAGAACTTGTCAGTATTTAAAATAAATTAATTAGTAATTTAACTTCCGCTATACACTGCTTTTGAAAAAATGCGTTCCTTTAAACGTAAATACGGATAGTCTGCTCTTGTCCTCCATAGACACAATATAATATTGTATGAAAAACAGTGACATACAATAAAATATAGCTTTAACTATAAAAAATATTCGAAATTGTATCATTTAACGTATTATTTATCACAAACAACTTATTTTAAAAATAGTATTTTATAATTTTTCCCAAAATGAATATTACTTTATGCAGAAAGGAATGAATATTATTGTCAATGGGGGCGTTTGGGCGAAAAAAGCGTTTGCAAGCGTTTGTAAACAAAATGGCGATTGTTAGTACAAAATGGCGATTGTTTAGCGGTAACACAGTAAACTGACAGTTAGCAAACACGTCCTGGCCGAAAACAGTACAGTTAGCGCTAACAATCGCCATTTTGTTTACAAACGCTTGCAAACGCTTTTTTCGCCCAAACGCCCCCATTATTTCGACAGTTATTGTCAAATATTTAAATCTGTTGCCATGGAAATAATATACAATGTGTGACAGAGTAAGCGTTAGCAAAATTACGATAAGAGAAAAAGAGACAACACTTTTTTCACGGGACACCGTTGAGTAACCTTAGTAACTAATGTATCATGTCATCCATAGAGTAAAGTAAATATCGATACCTTAAATCTCAAATGGCGTAACCACCAAAACACAACTTTTCAGGAGAGCAAAAAAACAAAAAAAAATATTTTGTTTAAATCATAACTTTATAAAATTTTATACTATAAAAATGTTTTATACATCAAATTTCTTAGAATTTTGTGATGAAGGCTTCAGTTAGAACTATTTGTACCTAAATCTTATATTTAAAAAAATAGAAGTCGGTTACGACTTCTGAAAATATGACATAAAGGCGTTTACACCCTATAAAAAACACGTTTTTTTTGAGATTAAGGTCGTATCTCCCATTAAATTCATAAAAAAATACAAAATAAGGGTATTTTCTACTTCTTTTATTGAATTAGGTACATTCAACGGGTAAGAGGATTTTAGGAAACAAAATAAAATCTTAGTTCGCTTGTGACCACGGCTGCAGCATCGCAGCCGAAACGTCAAGCAGTAAGTACTCACGTACTTATAAAAATAATATCGCGTTTAGTCCCGTTGTAATGTTAAATAATTATAATGCAACGCGAAAGTTTAAAGTTATAAAATAAAATCTAAAAAAAAGCCAAGGCCGAGAGAATAAAAAGGCCTAATTCGATTAAGCAGTGTAGTAGTAGAAAAACGACCCTTATTCTTAGCAACTCTACTTATATTAATATAATAATCAACTTTAAAATTCAATTAAAGTCCTAATGGAGTAAGAAAAGATTACAAAAATTTTATTAATTTAAGAATCAATGAATCAAGTAGCTACGCTACGACCATTGCGATGGGCTCTTACCTCCCATCGCGATGGCCGACATACTTTTAATCAGCAAGAAAGACACCACGACCTTATAATGTTATCGTATCAGCTCACTCTGATTTCCTAAATTATTATTAAAATTGTGCACAGACGGCATTATCCCAAAAACATATTATCATGAAGAATATCACCCGCGATTACCAACAGCAGAAGATGTGCCAGATGTATTACCAGGCACTGATATAGAGGACGGAGTTACAGACAGAAAAATACTGTTTTTTTATGTTTGATTGTTTTTGATAGTTTCAATTTAATTTTTTTGACTGATTATTTTAAATGAAGGCTTTCTAAAATCTCTTACTTTTTGAATGTAGCTACTTGATTCATTGATTCTTAAATTAATATTTTTTTTGTAATCTTTTCAAACTCCATTAGGACTTTAATTGAATTTTAAAGTTGATTATTACGTAAATATTATATAAATATAGGTAGAAATCATTGTTGCTAAGAATAAGGGTCGTTTTTCTACCACTACACTGCTTAATCGAATTAGGCCTTCTTATTCTCTCGGCCTTGGCTTTTTTTAGATTTTATTTTGTTTCCTAAAATCCTCTTACCCGTTTAATGTACCAAATTCAATAAAAGATTAAGAAAATACCCCTTATTTTGTATTTTTTTATGAATTTATGGGAGATACGACGTTAATCTCAAAAAAAACGTGTTTTTTATAGGGTGTAAACGCCTTTCAATAATAAAAATTATGTGTGGTGTAAACGCCGAAACCGAAAAATGATGTCCCTTAACCCCTTGTGTTTTTACTTTTTTTTTCACTTTACAATAATTTCTAAGGGCGTAACCACCAAATAAAGTTGGCAATGTGTGATACGCCATATTAATGTATTAAAATATCTCGTTACGCCCTGACGTTGTTCATGCATTAAATTTATAGCTGCTTACGACCTCTTTACCTTATAAAAAGTGTTCAAATCTATAAAAAACATCGGGTCGTAATGACCATTTTTTTGCGAATTTGAGGATTTTAAATATACAGATCGATAGAGAAAAAAAACTGAATAAAACTGCATTCAAAAGTCATTTTGACCAATTTGGCGCTTACGCCATTTGAGATTTAAGGTATCGATATACCAAATGTCATCAATCAAAACAATGCTACAGTAAGGGATTGAAATGTTTTTTGCAATCTTTGTGTGTCTGTATAATTATAATCTCAAGTTCTTGGACTTTAGTTGTTAATCATATTGAATGTTCTGATAGTAACGAGTCTAATGCAATACGACATGTTTGTGGGAAATGAATTTGGTATCTAGGCAAACGTTCCGTAGAATATTGGCCATGTCTTTTGTGGCGATTTTTCAGAACACAGTCCGGGTTGTTATCACCAACCCGCATTTGGCAAGCGTGGTGATTAAGCCAAAACCCAACTTGGTAACGAAAACATGATTTCAAATGATGGAGGCCTTTGCCCTGCAGTGGGACATTAATAGGCTGATACTTTACTTTTTACCGTGTATGAAATAAAATGTTAAATAAACACAACTCACCACTACTTGACTTCACAAAGCTGTTCCTATAATCCCTATCAGGCTGTGGACTCTTGAAATTCGTCCTGAAGAAGTTGTCTGATGAAGCTACTATCTGAGTCGGCATCACATTTACTAAGCATTCCCTCTCTTCATCCTGAAACAAGAAAGAAACATTGGATTGTAATACTTATTTCCATACTAATACTATAAATGGGAAAGTGTGTCTGTGGAGCGACGAATTGACGTGATTTTTTAAGTGGAGATAGTTGAAGGGATGGAGAGTAACATACTTTGTTATCACTTACTGGGTTCTTTTCCCATTTTTTGACGGTTTAAAGACACATAGCTGGTTTGGTCACCATTTGGCGAGCATGATGATAAAGCCAAAAGAAGGTCGGAGCAAAAAAAATATTTTGGTCACCCATCCGATGACCGACTCTGCGCAAGTTGCTTAACCTTACTTAACAAACAAATAAAATTCACCTTATTCTTAAAATTGCTCATAATCTTGCTAATGATGCCAGGGCACGTCGCCGGAGCCTCGTCCTGCGAGCTCTTCAGTATATCATGAGACTTGAGAGCGTTCTTGAGCTCGGAAACCACTTTGGAGTGAGATATGGCCAACTCTGACATCACAGGGAGGGGTGATGGAGGTAGCTCCTTGGGTGTTCTGTGTTCTGCTAGGATGCAGAGGTTAAGCTGGCTTTTTGTCTGATAGAGGAAGGGGGCTGAGTGCTCGTCTCTGGAAGAAGAAAAATGAATAAATATCCATAACTTTATTTGACAGGGTCAAGACCCTGGCTACAAATCCAAGGGTTGTGGGTTCGAATACTAGGGGCAAATGCATCTATAACTATATTTGACAAGCCCGTTAGTCTAGTGGTGGCGACCCTGGCTACAAAACCGATGTTCGTGGGTCGCATCCTAGGGGAAAATGTTTGTGTGATGAACATCAGCATTTGTACTCAAGTCATGGATACTTATAAAAGTATTTATATACAAGCTTTGAGACTAGTTTGGGGCTAGGCAATTGGTGTGTGAGTCTAGTGAATTTATTTATTTATAAATACTTAAAATTATAAACAATGCAAAATTCCTTTGTTCCCAGGCGGGAGATTGAAGGAAGCACCTCTTTCAAACTGGACAAGAGCTCTCGTCAATCAAGGAGTCATAACGGATAATAACGGATATGAGAAATAACGGAGTCCGTTAATGGATCTGATGAATTTCTCCTTGTTATTTCCTTAACGCTCAATGCGCGTCTTCTTTTATATATATTTTTTATTTATTTAGAATATGTAATATTATATGTAAAAATGCTTTAAATAAAATACTTATACTCACTTAAAACACCCATGCTCGTCCTGTATGACTCTCTGGCCGTGCTCCCTCCCAAAGAATGACATGAGGTCATCTTTCCTCACGGGAGGGTCGTTGAGGTCGAAATCCAAGGTGTCCAGTAGAGCATACTTGAGAGATATGTCTGGTTTTATCATGGACTCGTTTATTATTTCAGTCTGTGAAGAGAAATAAAGTTCTAGAATAGCTTTCATGTATAAAGATCACTGAATTAAGCTGAGCGGAGGAATTATATTTATAATAGTGGCCGCCAGGGACTCTGTCCGCATGGATTTTGATTTCTGCACACATATTGATATATTATAGCTTACAGCCTTCCTCGACAAATGGACTATCCAACACAAAAATATTGCTTCAATTCAAACCAGTAGTTCCTGAGATAAGTGCATTCAAACAAACAAACAAACTCTACACCTTGTTTTATTAGTATTGATGTAAGTATTGTTGTAATTAGATGTATTTCTTTTACCTATAACAGTGCTTTCATTACTGATAAATCAGTTCAATTATAGTTAAAACCATTAGTTAATGTTTACTAACAAAATAAGAGACCAAATTAGGTTTAATTATCAATTACCTAACTAGAGTTTTTTCACAAACTTAAGTACTTTATCAAATAATTTTTTTCAAGATCAGATCTTACTAAATTCCAAACAAAGTGTTTTAATATCAATAAAATAGGAGCTCTTTTAATCACCATGCTTGACAAAAAAATATTGGGGATCAAAAACACCAAGCAACACAAATAACAAAACAACATCATTTGTGTACTCATTACACTCTGCATATAGAACATTATTTCACTGTATAAAATAAATAAATGTGGACTACAGAGACATGTATAAGAACAATTTAAAATACTTTGTATTTTCTCTGAAACCATTAGTGAAAAAATAAGAAACTACAGAAAGTTTTTTATCAGTCATAAAATAAATTGTACCAATCTCATTAATTACATTACTAAGAACAAATAGTGGTTATCAATGAACTGTAAAAATAATATAGTGTATTCTGAAAACTACAAGCGACCCCCGGCTTTGCACAGGTGCATCTATATTATCAGTTTTTCTCTACTATAATATGCATGTACTTTAGCCATAAACCATCCCCTTGAATCAATCTATCTGATAAAATATTCGCATGAAAATCAGTTCCGTAGTTTTAAAGATTTAAGCATACAGACATAAGAAAGCGACTTTGCTATAAACTATGTAGTGATGTAAATAATTGTTTCATAACAACTTACCTTTTCCTTTTCCGTCAGAGTTCCCCATATATTCTCATAAGCACTCTTGGTTTCAACAATATCATCATGTATTTTACTAGCCAGTGGGTTCATAGAACGAAAATACTCTTCCGCGACGGCGCTCAACGCCATTTTTAAATTAAAACTAAAAATCAACGAAAGCACTGAGTATTTCTAATTGTTTCAATTAACTAATTGTGCGAGATTCATGTGTTAAACTAATTATCTACACATGACTCAACACACGTCCATTTACAACGGATGAACAACAGAAAATAAATAAATAAATTGCGGAAGGAAAACGTCAAACTGTACTGTATTATGTTTAGGCTAATTAATTAGAATTTAATTCTATTGCTCATGAATTAGAGTCGAATTTCCATGGAATTAATTGTAGACAATCGTTAGACATTGTTAGGTTATCACATCTTTCTAAGTCATTCCATTGTACAGTATATCACGTTCTGATAAGGTTTAAAATGGTTTGGTATTAGTAACAGCGCCATCTATTGGCATAATTTGTGACTAAGTTAACCCTCATCTGCTCATGCCGAAAAGTATCGGTTTGAGCCTCTCCTGTGTAAACAAAGCCTTAACTCAAATAAACCGGTTATTTTCTTAGTAGCATCTGTGGTTCGATTTCCGATTATCGGGTGAACGTAAAAGTGTCAAAATGGCTATCCTCGCCCTTGTTTATGTATCGTTTTCACGGTAGAGATGTAGTTTATAGACAAATAAAGCAGTGTAAAGTGTTTTAAAGTTAATTATGTTGCACAACACCGGACCTTACGGCTCGAATGAGACGCCAGTCAACATGGGAGCGCCTCTAAACATTTCGCAACTGAGCAGCCCGATGAAGATGGTTCAAAACTTGAATAATCTGGCGAAAATGCCGCCTCAGCCTCCCCAGGCCAGCAGTGGGCACTTCAACCTGCCCAACTATCCATCCTACGGCAATCCGCCAGTGAACATGGGCCCGCAAATGCATCCATTTCAGAACTACCATTCTCTTGGTTTCCAGCCAAGTTTTTTGCCAGATAGATCGACTACAATGCTGAATACTGGCTGGCCGACCTCTATGCAACCGATGGCCATGAGTATGCACGGAGATAGCGCTCAAAACATGCTCAACTACGCGCATATGGAGAGACGAATGACACAACCCGTGAGTAACTACAAAGATTCCCATCAAATGGCTAAAACGCCTTTAAACATCCCTCAAGTACCTAATAAACTCTATCAAATGCATCCTGAGCCCGAACCAGTACCACAGAACCCATTTGAAAACCATTACAAGCCATATGACTCATACAAAGAAGGAAACAATTTAGATCTAAGCATGAAATCTCCTGAAAGCCTTTTATGTGACAACACAAGACGCAAAAACCTCGAAAACACAGTCCGACTAATAGAAAACATACTTATAAACACAACGAAAAATCGTGAAATGGAACTGAACAGTGAAGAAGAAAGAGAACACAGCTCTAACAATAACAATCAGAGGAATTTACAAACTGTGACATCGAATAATGAATACAGTTCGTGCTCAGTTCCAAATGATGATGTTCGCAACGATTCTGATGTTGACGGTGATATGGATGATTTAGCAGAGGAATCTGATAGTAACGATGATGAAAATGCAAAGTTAAATGAACTTAAGAATAACATTGATTCTAGAAACACTGTTGATGAACAAGTTAGTTTGGGAAGTAAATTGAACCCACTACAGCTACCTACTGAAGTGGTAACTAGTAACAAACCAGAGTCGGAACAGCGAATGGAAGTTGATGAGGAAGCGGAGAGTATGAAACAGATTGATAATTCTGAAACATTTAAAATGGTGATCAAAGAAGAGCCAAGGGATGTTGATGTGGATAAACAGGTAAAGAAATTGTTTATTTAATAATTATGCTACTAATTTGGTTTCTTACTTTGGAGCTAGACAGTACCTAGTCTTATAAGAAAATAATATTTAAATTCAAAATCATAAACTTATAAGACTTCGGCCCGCGGTTTCGCCCACTCGAATTCGGTTATATTTTAACAATATTTTTGTTTTCCCTCGGATTTTTTTTTCCAGGATAAAAAGTACCCTATTATTTAATTTGGACTGATAACTTTATGTCTGCAAAAGTTCAAAGCAATCGGTTCATTATTTACGGCATGAAATGTTATTTTTAATTTTAGTAACCTAGTGCGGGATAAAGGCAGGAGCTTTTATCCTGATTAGTATATAATCTCATGATAAAATTTTATTTAGTTGATATTTTATTGCCTTAACATGTTATTGTATGAAGTGCTAGTTTTTACCTGCCGCTTTGGCCCTTTTATCAGAATTCCTGTTTTATCCCATGGGAGCATTTAATCAGGATAAAAAGTATCCTATCACCTAAGTCAGCCCATACCCTGCCTGTGTACCAAATTTCATCAAAATCCGTTCAGTAGTTTCAGCGTGATTGACAGACAAACATCCAAGGAAACAAACTTTCACATTATAATATTAGTGTGATGTATGGAATAATTTTATAAAGTAAGCACTATGTTATAATTTTCAGGTGGAAGTGAAAATAGAACAAATAACAAGTTGGACGGACACGGATAGTATGAACCCGTTCCATCGGGATCTCAACGGTGTGTTACGGGAAGACGTTACTCATACTAACATCATCGATAGCGAGGCCAGTGTGGTGGAAGCGACCGAGATTGTTAAGAATGGTATGTGCTAATTGAAAATTATAGTAATTTATTTCATTCCATTACTTTAAAAAATCTGTGTAAAATGGTACGTGGATACTTATTTTATTGCCACCTCTACACCTACTATAATGATAATGATAAAAAAGTACTGATTAAGTTACAAACCACTGTTTTACATAGTATTTGAAGATGTACCTGGTGTTCCCCATTTGGGATATGAGACGAACTTCTTAGCTATCCATGGATTCTCCGTGCGGGTGCCGGGTCCATCGCGTGGAACAGAGAGGAATGTCAGTCGGCGCCTGGGACTACAGACCCAGCGTGTAGGTTTAAGGGGCCCCTTTATAGTATACTAACGATCACCTTCACCAATGACGTTCCTTCCCAACCATATTTGGTACGAGCCGATGATTTCTTAGGTTTACACGAATGTAACAATAAAACTACTTTTAAATGGATAAAATCGCCGGGATTTCCTGTAAAATTCTCGAGATCTCGATCGAGATTACATGTTTCGAGATAACAGATCGTCGAGTATGAATATCGATAAAAAGGTCGAGATCTCGCACTTTTTATCGAGATTGCATTCCGTAGTACAAATGTATGGGAAAAGTAGTTTTGCGATTAACGTATTCTCCCATTAGTTAGGAAAAATCTACATACATATATTTAATGCATTTATAAACCCCTATCAAAACGTACATAAGAAGATTCTGTCGATGCTGGCTGGTTTTTTTTTGTATGGATGATGAGCTTTGTCTGTTGGTCCAAAGGAATCAATAATTTATTTATCAACAACTAGCTGCCCGCCCCGGCTTCGCCCGTGGTACTTACTTACATGTATTATACATACAAACCTTCCTTAAGAATCACTCTATCTATTAAAAAAAACCGCGTCAAAATCCGTTGCGTAGTTTTAAAGATCTAAGCATACAAACGGACATACAGCGAAAGCGACTTTGTTTTATACTATGTATTGATATCTTGGTCTCATTTCAGGTGTAAAGTCGGAATGCTACTTCGAGTGCCCGCACTGTTGTCTGTTGTTTGAGCATCCGAAGCGGTTTCTGGTGCATGCCAAGTGGCACTCGTTTGGCGTCTCTGGCAAGAAGAAGTCGGACGCGCCTAAAGAAAAACAGAAGGAAGAAAAGTAGGTTTATTAATATTACACACTAGCGGTCGCCCGCGACTCTGTCCGCGTGGATTTCGATTTCCAATAGCCTAAAGCCTTCCTCGTCAAATGGACTATCCAAAACAAAAACATTTTTTCAAATCGGACCAGCAGTTTCTGTGATTAGCGCGTTCAAACAAACAAACAAACATACAAACAAACTCTTCAGCTTTATATATTAGTATAGATTTTTCTCAGCTCTATCTTAACTACGGGTTTTTATTTAACGAGTAATTTTCAACCAGTTTAACCAAAAATTTTATTTGGGATTAATCCATCCTCAAACTTTTAAATTAACTTTTGGTTTTACTTTTCCTTACGGCCATGATAGATTACTATTATAGGTACGTACATGTTAGAGGTATATCTTTGTGCTCGTTTGTCTGGGGAAGTACCTCCACTTTACAAAAGACCACAGTGAAATAGCAATTCGTAACGGTCGTGCTATGTGTCTGCTGGTGAGTAAGATCGCCAGAGCACAGTTGGGGTCAAACGAACAAGCGTGTCACCTGATGGTCAGTGATCACCGCAGCCCATGGACATCAACAACTGCACAAGGGTAGAAGATGCGTTGCCTGCCTTTAAAACCCCATACCCTCCCCAACTGAGCTCTGGGGACCGTACTCACCAGCAGAAACATGTCTATGGGCAGCGGTGATCACTTACCATCAGTTTACCATAGCTTACCATAGTCTCCCTTACGTAAAAATAATAGACAGCCATGAATTGAACATGGAAAATACAACTTCGAATTCTTACTTTCTCTTTCCCCCAGACAACATACAACCAGAGTGAGAGAATGCAAGATGTGTTCGAAGCGAGTCACCGGGTGGGCGGCGTGGAAGGCCCATTTGGCTTCCCATAGCAGTGAGTCGGGCTTCCAATGCAGTGAATGCCCCAAGCGGTTTAAATACGCTCACTCACTGGCTAAACACAGGGATACTCATCTGGTGAGTCAATATATTTAAGTAGATTTCCCCGAGCGTAATTTATTTTATACTCATCTGATAAGTCAATATTAGTGATGTGCCTGATCGCTTTAAATGTAGATCCGCGGGTTCGGATCCGAAAATGGATATCAGGTGTCAAAATCCGCGGATAAGGATCCGATAACGGATATTCGGTGTCAAAATCTACGGATACGGATATTCGGCGTCAAAATCCGCGGATAAGGATTCGGGAACGGATATCCGGTTTCCAAATCCGCGGATTTGAATCCTGAAACGGATATTCGGTGTCAAAATCCACGGATACCGATATTTGATGACAAATCCGCGGTTACGTATAACATCCTAATTTTGACTTAGTATATACTCCATTTGGCGTCTCATAGCAGTGAGTCGGGCTTCCAATGCAGTGAATGCCCCAAGCGGTTCAAGTACGCTCACTCACTGGCTAAACACAGGGACACACATTTGGTGAGTAAATATAAATAATTAGGCTCACCCGAGCGTAATTTATTTTGTCAAATATCCCCCCCCCCCCCCCCAAACACAGGGATTCTCATCTGATAAGTCAATATTAGTGATGTGCCTGATCGCTTTAAATGTAGATCCGCGGGTTCGGATCCGAAAATGGATATCAGGTGTCAAAATCCGCGGATAAGGATCCGATAACGGATATTCGGTGTCAAAATCTACGGATACGGATATTCGGCGTCAAAATCCGCGGATAAGGATTCGGGAACGGATATCCGGTTTCCAAATCCGCGGATTTGAATCCTGAAACGGATATTCGGTGTCAAAATCCACGGATACCGATATTTGATGACAAATCCGCGGTTACGTATAACATCCTAATTTTGACTTAGTATATACTCCATTTGGCGTCTCATAGCAGTGAGTCGGGCTTCCAATGTAGCGAGTGTCCCAAGCGGATCAAGTACGCTCACTCACTGGCTAAACACAGGGATACACATCTGGTGAGTGAATATAGATATTAATCCCCCACATGTTCAGGATCAAAAGTACCATATGTTCACCGGGGATAGTGTAGCCAACAGTGAAATAATTATTCAAATTGGTTCAGTAGTTTTTCAGTTTATTTGTTGCAAACACTAATGCAATTCCTTCCTCTTATTATAAGATTAGTGTACGGATATGCGGTGTCAAAATCAGCGGATACGGATCCGAATTCGGATATTCGGTGTCAAAATCCGCGGGCACGGATCTGAAAACGGATATTCGGTGTCAAAATCCGCGAAAACGGATCCTTAAACGGATATTCGGTGTCAAAATCCGCGGAATCAGTCCGTAAACGGATCCTCGGTGGGAAAATCCGCGGATACGGATCAAAATCCGAGTCAAAATCCGAGAACGGATATTCTGTGTCAAAATCCGCGGATACGGATACGGATCCTAATTTTTACTTAGTATATACTCCACTTGGCGTCTCAGAGCAGTGAGTCGGGCTTCCAATGCAGCGAGTGCCCCAAGCGGTTTAAATATGCTCACTCACTGGCCAAACACAGGGATACACATCTGGTGAGTGAATATAGATATTAATTCTGTGCTGGCTCGCTTAAAATCCACGGATACGGGTCTGAAAAAGGATATTCTCTGTCAAAATCCGCGGATACGGATCCTAAAACGGATATTTGGTGTCAAAATACACGGATTAGGATCCAAAAACGGATATTCGGTGTCAAAATCCGCGGATACGGGTCATTTGGCGTCTCATAGCAGTGAGTCGGGCTTCCAATGCAGCGAGTGCCCCAAGCGGTTTAAATACGCTCACTCACTGGCTAAGCACAGGGATACGCATTTGATGAGTCAATATAGATATTAATTATGTGCCGGATCGATAAAAATGTA
>OY292511.1:1594386-1759386 GCA_958496325.1 Nomophila noctuella | reverse complement strand
GACAATGCCGATTTTGTTAGGGGAGTTGGCGTCTTTTTTTTTTCGAGCGTCCACCAACCAAACTTGGTAATCTATATTCTTGAGGTCATCACAAACAATATTTGCTATGGCAGTATAGCTGTAAACTCAGTCCGAACTGAGTAAATCAGGTTTGAACTTTTTTTCGCTTCATACATTTTTCTATGGGAAATTGAATTTTTTTGTTTCTTGCGTCCATCGACGAAACTTAAAAATATATATTCTTCAGGTCATCCCAAACAATATTTGCTATGGTAGTATAGCTGTAAACTCAGTCCGAACTGAGTAAATCAGGTTTGAACTTTTTTTCGGTTCATACATTTTTCTATGGGAAATTGAATTTTTTTTGTTTCTTGCGTCCATCGATGAAACGTAAAAATATATATTCTTGAGGTCATCACAAACAATATTTGCTATGGCAGTAAAGCTGTAAACTCAGTCCGAACTGAGTGAGACAGCCAAAAAAATTCCATTTCATACATTTTTCTATGGAAAATAGATTTCATCGACGAAACGTGAAAATATATATTCTTGAGGTCATCACAAACAACATTTGCTATGGCAGTGAAGCTGTAAACTCAGTCCGAACTGAGTAAATCAGGTTTGAACTTTTTCACTCTAGGCGTTCGCTCCTGCATTTTTGTATGGGAAATTGCAGTTTTTTTTTTCTCGCGTCCATCGAACAGACATGTAAACATATATTCTTGAGGTAATCACAAATCATATTTGCTATGACAGTATAGCTGTTAACTCAGTCCGAACTGAGTCAGACAGCCTAGAACGATTTCACTCCAGGCGATCATTCCTGCATTTTTGTATGGGAAGTGCAACTTCTTTTTTTCTCACCAAACATGTAAATAATTTACATGAAAAATATATATTCTTGAGGTCATCACAAACGATATTTGCTATGGCAGTTTAGCTGTAACTCAGTCCGAACAGACTTACACTCAGATGACAGGCCAGAACTATTAAAATGGCTAAAGTAAGGTAAAGAATTGAGACCAGATAATATTTCCATGTGTTTATTTACAGAAATAAAAAAATATGTTAGGTTATACCGCGTTCATGGATCAAAGTCCAATATTCAAGCACAGGTCACAGGTAAGCAGGAAATATCATAGTCCGTAAAGCAAGCGAAGTCTAATTATTAATAATTTGTTTTATAAAATTCAAATTGAAATAAGTTCAATCAGATCTAGGCGATGTCAATGAGAAGACTCGGACAGAATAAAAATAAGAGAAAAACAAATTACGCGCGCCTTTTGAATTTTGAACTGTGTTTGCTATTTTTATTTTTAAAAGTTGTTCGTCTGCGGAGTTTGAAAATATAAATACCAAAAGAGCACGCTTGTTGTATATTTAAAAAAAATAGTGTAATAATAACCTTACAATTTTTAATATTGTAGAATTTTAATCACATTGTCGGTAATAGGCGAGGAATACAAGCTACAAGTACAAGAGGAAAAGAAAACTGGGAACTTGCTCCCATATTATGGCAAAACTATGGATTAATATTTAGGATGGGGAAGGCACTAGGACAGCATAAGTCCTCCTGCTCTTTTTTGGAAAGCATTATAATTCGGCTAAATCAAGAAGAAGAAGCCGTGGAGTCAAGTGATGCTGAACAACGTTGATATTTTTTTAATAATGGTTTTCAATAGTTCCTTGTCGTCATTTATGTACTGTTTAATGACATGATTAATGATATTATGAACGCGTTATAACCTCAGTTTTTTTTAGTTATGTCAACTGGCCTCAATTCCTTACCTTTCTGTACATTTAAATAGTTCTAGCCAGTCTCGCCACTCAGTTTGGACTGAGTATACGCCTATACTGCCATAGCAAATATCGTTTGTGATGACCTCAAGAATATATATTTTCATGTTTGGTCAAAAAAGTTGCAATTTCCCATACAAAAATGCAGGAGCGAACGCCTAGAGTGAAAAAGTTCAAACCTGATTTACTCAGTTCGGACTGAGTTTACAGCTTCACTGCCATAGCAAATGTTGTTTGTGATGACCTCAAGAATATATATTTTCACGTTTCGTCGATGAAATCTATTTTCCATAGAAAAATGTATGAAATGGAATTTTTTTGGCTGTCTCACTCAGTTCGGACTGAGTTTACAGCTTTACTGGCATAGCAAATATTGTTTGTGATGACCTCAAGAATATATATTTTTACGTTTCATCGATGGACGCAAGAAACAAAAAAATTCAATTTCCCATAGAAATGTATGAACCGAAAAAAAGTTCAAACCTGATTTACTCAGTTCGGACTGAGTTTACAGCTATACTACCATAGCAAATATTGTTTGGGATGACCTCAAGAATATATATTTTCAAGTTTCGTCGATGGACGCAAGAAACAAAAAAATTCAATTTCCCATAGAAAAATGTATGAAGCGAAAAAAAGTTCAAACCTGATTTACTCAGTTCGGACTGAGTTTACAGCTATACTGCCATAGCAAATATTGTTTGTGATGAGCTCAAGAATATAGATTACCAAGTTTGGTTGGTGGACGCTCGAAAAAAAAAAGACGCCAATTTTACGCATTGTCTTTTGAATTGCGCGCGTCAATTTTTTTTCATTGCATATTTCCTCTCGCTTCTGCCTCTTACCTTGGCAACTAACCTGATCAATTTGTGCATATTTTATTTAATTATTACAACAGTTTTAAACTTGACTTCAAGAATTTTATTCTACAATATCCTACGTCGCAATACGCTGGCGTATTTGCCGGTACACAACTCCTGTACCATTTTTGCCGCATTTACATATCAACTCTTCCAGCATCGGAAAACACAGTCTCGTCGAGTTAACTACATGATTCATAAACTCTACTGATAAATATTTTTAATCTGTCTGACCTCTTGCGGACCCTTGGTACACATGCTACGGACCCCTAGGGGTTCCATAGACCGCACGTTAAGAAACCATGATATAACGCTTTTCACTGAAAATAATGATATTTCTTTCATATTTCCAGGTACTTGAAACTAGTCGACTTGAGGAAGCATACATACAAAATGCATCCTAAGCCGAAAGCGGAAAAAGCTGAGAAATGAACACGGTCTTAACAAGTACAGTGTGATTACAACTTAGAATAGTATAAGCAAACAACTTGAGCAAAGATAAAAACTTGAAGACTCCTTCAACTTGACCCATTGGCCACACACTCGGTTTTCGCAAATGAAAAATCCGCTAGATGGCAGTAGGTAGGCGTAGAGCAGTCTTTCCCAAAGTGGGCGATAACGCCCCCTTGTGAGCGCTACAGGTCTCAAGGGGGGCGGTAAGAGACCAAGAAAGAAAATGGGGTAATTGTGTAGAGGCGGGGGGGGGAGACAGTTCATATATTTGTCCTATTTTATTAAATATAGGGGGCGCTAAAAAATATTTATTCTCAAAGTGGGCAGTACACAAAATAAGTTTGGGAACCACTGGCGTAGAGTCTAACTAGTATGTGATTGGTGAATTCTGACATGACATTGACAGTTATGTCAAAATTCACCAATGACATAGCAGTTAGACCTCACGCCTACGGTACGTATTGCCATCTAGCGGATTTTTTAATAATTAATAATTTACGATTTCATTGTTTCCACTCATTTAATTTGTGAAGTTTGTTAAAGAGATTTAATCCTTATTATTGGCTCAGTTGGGGAAGGTATGGGGTCTTAAAGGCAGGCAACGCATCTGCGACCCCTGTGCGGTTGTTGATGTCCATGGGCAGCGGTGATCACTTACCATCAGATGACCCCTTGGTAGTTTGCCTCCCTATAAAATATATTTTTTTTTATGTTATAGGGAGTATAACATAAAAAAAATACTTTTGTAAACTACATAAATCTTGCTCAAGAAGTTTGCCAGTTTCTACAAATGGTAGGAGGTGTAATATTTTCTATTTAAATAATACAAACAATTTAACAGTAGAAATATGTTTAGGTTGTGTCGGTCTAGTGGTTAAAGTACCTGAGGTTCTGGGTTCGATTCCTGGGTCGGGCAAAAGTGACGATTTTTAATATACCTTGGTTTTGTGATGACTAACTTACATTTGGTAAGAATGGTGATCTTTTATGATTTTTGATTAAAAAAAATTAAAGACACGTTGAAACAAAGACTTACTCCTGCAGTACACTACTATACTATACTATGTATAAATAAAGACTAAAAATATCTAAACATATTTCTACAATTTTTAAATATCTAGTTAGTGAATATGAAGAGATAATTAGATTATTCGTTTATGTAAAATTAGTTGAATTATATAATATAAAAAATTGTGTTATATGCACCGGGAGAGAGTAGAAATTAGTTTATAAAGTTATCGTGGGTTCGAATCCTGTGTGGCACTTCCGAAAATATGTTGACAAAACACTTTTTGAATTATATTTCTGCTAGATGGCGTAACGTAAGCATAGGGTCCTATTTATGCTGTCAGTGGTCAATTTGACATTGTTTTGACGTCTTCTATATAAATATACCAATCAAGTTTGGTCTAATGGTCAAGAAGTTGACTATTAGACGAAGATGTCGCGGGTTCGATCCCAGCAGGACAAACATATGTGTGCGTGAACATGTGTGTTTGTCCTGGTCTGGGTGTTATATGTATCTATTTAAGTATATATGTGTAATACCACTGTTGATTCTGATGTCTGTAACACAAGTGCTTAAGCTACTTAACACGGCGTCAGATCAATGTATGTGTTTTATTTATTTATTAATCACAGTACAATAGTACCCAATGCTTTCGTAACGCCATCTATCGGAATAATTCGAAAAAACCTGGTGAAAATGGTAGTTCCACACGGTTGTGGATGGCAACATTTTTTTGCTACACCTGGCAATACTATGGAACAAAATATTGGTAAGGATTTTGAATTCTTCAGTTGACGTCTATGGTTTGCGGTTGTAATATATTGTTGAATTATATAATGTTGTGTTTCTTCATATTTTTTTTATTTATGCATCAATCATTATAAGCTTGTTAAAGTCCACTGATGGGCGTAGGCCTGTCCTAGAGTGGGGGTTGCCCACAGCCACCCCGCTGGGCAGGCGGGCTGGTGACCGCAGTATGGTGAACGATACAACACAGGGGAACGCTGCTGCCCATCCCCCGGAATGTACCTTAGTCGCTTCTTACGACACCCACGGGAAGAAATTGGTGTCCATGGTCCAAAAAATATTCAGAATTTTATAATAATGCATGGAAAAATAATGAAGATACACAATTTCACACTATATCACATTGATAAAAAATTAACACAAAAATTTGTAACACAAATTACCTATAGTAAGATTTTGTATATAAATTATATTTAGAGAATAAACGTTTAAATGTTTTGAAACTAAATTAAGTAATTTTGATTGGAATTAATGTCTCAAATTAGGAAAGGTTTACAAAATTCATTCATTGTGTATTAAAGAATAGTAGGAGGGTTCAAATTTTAAGGACTTGAGATGTGAAAAACAACTATAGTCCATATTTTTATTTCATTGGGAACTGGAAGTAAAATTAAGATTTTTAAATGTAAGATCTTCGTTGAAATTGATATTGCACTATCAATATTTAAGATTTTCTTGGTCTTTCAATAAATAATGTATATGTTATATTCAATGATTTTGTATACTTATATGGGATGTAATTATATGAGGGTGTTTGCGATTGAAAAATCCGCTGAAAATTAAAAAGATGGCAGTAGGTAGGGTCTAACTGGTAAGTGATTGGTGAATTTTGACATGGCATTCATACCATATTTTGACATATTTATGTCAAAATTCACCAATGATAGTCGTTAAACCTCATGCCAACGTATTGCCATCTAGCGGATTTTTCAATCGCAAACTTTGGTAGCATTTTTTCGGTGTGTTTCTATACTGAAATTAATCTTGTAATAGTAACTTAAATTGAAACTATGATTATGTCCCATATAGTGTAAAAAAACATAGTTTTTTTTTAAAAGACTACTTTCATATTATACTCTAAGATAAGTACTCCTAAAGTTATATGATGGATAAATTATGCATTCACAGTTTTTTTTAACTCTGACATCTCACTTTCTTTGGATTTATTTAGATTTTTTTTAACAAAAAGTAAGTTGTATTGCCGGGCACTAATTTAAAAAAGAGCTCTTTGCTCTTCATTTATTGATCTGAAGCTTAACGAGCTTGAAGAAAACCCTTAACCTATATAATTTAGGGTTAGAGCAGAGGTAAATAAAACTATGAACGTATACCTTATATGGACGGATGCCCCGACCACCCACTGGATTCACCCAACGATGGGAGGACGGGTAATTCGTGTTTTTTGTCGGTGTCCGTGCAATCAACAAGCATGTGTTATGTCAATAATTACAAATGAAAAACAATATAATGGGTGCACGGGTAATGGTAAACAACTCAAGATACCCCTCCACCCACTAGTGGGTGAGCGGGGCATCCACACTTTTATGGCATATCTGTCAAATAACTTACGTGACTTGTCTGAGAGTGGTAAAGTCAGATCTAAGGCTGGTTTTAATAAATCACACTCAACTCTGAGTTCGAACTTGAGATGTTTTTTTTTTTTGTATGAGAATGACATATCTAGTTTGCACTTAAGATCGAGCTCAGAGTTGAGTGCGATTTATTAATACGAGCCTTTATGTAGATTTTCAGTCTTCATCGGGTGTAAGATATCGTTTATAATCTTGTTTTTGTTAGTTGTTTTATTTTTATAATAGATTATTATAATTATAATTATTGTAAATAGTAAACTCTCTTGTAATATTTAAACGTTAATAAATATTATGAGTATCAATGTATTTTCTTGTGTGTCTTTTCAATATTTTTTTTTAATGGCGAATGGAGGCAAACTCCAAAAAGTATTCCCTAAACAAAATTTAACAAAAGACAAATAATGAAATAAAAGACAATGCGAATTTTTGTAGGGGAGGTATGCACCTCCCCTACGCCCTAAAAAATACGCCACCTCCCCTTATTGATATACAAAAACCCAAGAATCCAAGATACATAATCTACGTCTCATAAACGTCCCCCAAAAAATAAGTGCAGAAAGCTCTTATTTCAAACAGTCTTGCGTCACTTGCGTCAACACAATTTTGAACACTCCCTAGTGAAAACAATCTTAACTAATCTGCATAAGGTTTAATTTGCAAATATGTAATAATGTTCATAGTTTGACACAAAGATTTGCAGAGTTTTTAGTGAATTAACTGTTACTTTTGTTCTAGTCTAGACTGTGCGTCTTGGGTTTTTGTTTATCAATGGGGAGTTGGCGTATTTTTTGTCCGTCAACCAGACATGGTAAAATATATTCTTGAAGGCATTACAAGCTATATTTGCTAAGGCCGTGTATAGCTGAAACCTAAGTCCAAACTGAGTAAGGGAGGGTATAATTATTAACTTTTACACTCCCATAGAAAAAAGTACAAGGCTGCCACGATTACGCTTAAAATTAATGTCTCCCGATTTCGATAGATGGCAGCACTTTTTTTTATTCTCCGTCAAATTAGTAAATTAAATAAATAAGTTCAGATAAATTAAACAAAATATCATATAAAATATTTATTTTCATAATAACAGATCAACCAATTTACATCACTTATAGTGATCTATTTCACCTTTAATTAAGTCCAGTTATTGCCTTATATTAGATAGAAAAGATACGAAATAAAATGAATTGCAAGTGCAAGGAAGAGACCAAATAATAGGTAAATATAATTATGCTTATATGACTACATATATTATTATTATGAATTTTAATAAAGATGTATACAGAGGCTGCTAGCTTAAGTATTATAAGGTCCTTACTTCACTTTTCCCCAATCTATTTATTTCTTAATTTTTATGTCATCTGGTGTTATGTTTTGTTATTAATTGTTTTATTTTAACTGTACGTTTTGAGGGTTTATGTGTCAACTCGCGATGTTCCAGATATCCGTATAAGTATCCGGATATTGACACCGAATATCCGTATACATTCGTTATTATTTTACATAGAAACACCCAGACCGACACAAACAGACATGTTCAATGTTCATGCACACAAATGTTTGTACCGTGCGGGGATCAAGCTCGCGACCTTCGGTGTAGTAGCCGACTTCTCGAGTATTACACCAGACGGCTCTTCTATAGGTACTGCATACATCTTTATTAAGTCTTCTCCATTCTTCTTCAGTCTAGTAGTTGGAGATGAGCATGCCCTTCTCCACGTTGGCAGCGGCTTCTTTCCCCGTCAGCATTTCAATGAGTGTCAAGCCGAACCAGTAAGCTGTGCCTGGGCCCTGGAATGAAGATAATTAATGTCATTAGTCTCCTGTAATCTCACTTTTAGTGTACGGGTATGTCGTAATGAGCTGGTCTTTGCAGTGTTGTTAAGGATATGACATTTCGGATACAGGTTGGATATGGATAGATACATAGGTATAGGAATGATTATTGTTTCAGATAAATTCGGCTACGGATATTTCATTTTTTCGGTTCCGTCCCTATCGGATAGTGTCCGCAACTTTTATTTCGAATTCGGTCACGTTTACGGAGCTCGTTCGCCTATAAATGATTATATTTCATTGTTTGTCTAAAAAAAACACACTAGCCGGAAAATAACCGACCGAAGTATGGCGGCAATTTGTTTCTATACAAAAAACGCGACGTAATTTCGGCATATTGTGTCATCTTCCATTTAAAATGCATTGCAGCCATAATCGCGCCGGAAAGTCAGTGGCGTTTGTTCGGTCTAGTGTGTTTCTAAACTTAAACTCACCCTGCTCGTAACAATATTTCCATCGACGACGACCCTCTCGCCCTCTACATAGGTGTAGTCGCCTGTGATCTTGTCTTTGGCGTCTCGTCTAACGTGACACACTTGTGTCTTTGCATCACGGATGTTAGGGATATGACATTTCGGATACACATTGGATACGGATATAGAAATAAATATTTTTCGGAAACTAATACGACATTATTTTGGATTATCCGTTAGTTTCGGATAATTTCGGTTACGGATATAACATTTTTAGTCCCTTACAATTATATTCCGTCCTTATCCGATAGTATCCGAATCTTTCATTCGGATTCGGTTACGGTTAGCAGAATGGTCTAATTATATATCATTAATTGTTAAACTCACCCTGCTCGTAACAATATTTCCATCGACGACGACCCTCTCGCCCTCTACATAGGTGTAGTCGCCTGTGATCTTGTCTTTGGTCGACGGGTATGAATGACGTCACTCGCTTGCCTTTAGCGACTGACTACGTGACTGATGATGATGATAATGATGATGATGATGATGATGATCACATATAAACACCCTCTGGTCGCTTTTTCACTATTTTCGGAGTTATTTTCGCGCCCGGTCTGCGATTGCTCAAGTTAAGCAACTTTCGCATACGCCGGTTAATCGGATGGGTGTCCGAAAATGTTTCTGTCGAGCTCCTCCGTGCTTCGGAAGGAACGTTAAGCCGTTGGTTCGCGCCTGATTTCTCTACGGTCGTGTCAGATTACGGTCACCGAACTATGAGAGTGAGGGAATAGGGAGTGCACCTGTGCATGCGCACTCACTTGTGCACTATAATATATCCTGCGTACCTGGCAGATCGTAAATATACGTATATCCGATACAAAGTAACACTCACCCTGCTCGTAACAATATTTCCATCGACGACGACCCTCTCGCCCTCTACATAGGTGTAGTCGCCTGTGATCTTGTCTTTGGTCGAAGGGTATGACGTCACTCGCTTGCCTTTAGCGACTCCGTGAGCTACGAACGCAGTGGGAGCTGTAAATTATAAATAAATAATATTAAAATGAATCGCAAAATGTGTTGGTATGCGCATAACTCAACAACGCCTGGACCAATTTGACCAAATCTTTTTTTTAAATGTTCGTTGAAGTCCAATGATGGTCCTTAAGGCGAGAAAAAATCGAATAACTGCCGGGAAAACCCTAAAAACAGCCCTGCCAGGTTACAATTTTTTTTGACAGGACGATGTCTGTCGGTTCAGCTAGTCAATAATAAATTAATTGGACTAACACACCAATTGCCTAGCCCCAAACTAAGCTCGAAGCTTGTACTATGGATGCTAGGGAACGGATAGACATACTTAAATACATTTATAAACATCCATGACTAGAGTAAAAATGCCGATGTTCATCACACAAACATTTGCTCCTAGCGGGATTCGAACATGCGACCTTTGGTTACGTAGCTAGGGTCTCTAGCCCCTCGAACATCGGGCCTGTCAAATAAAATAAATTAGTGAGTGTGAACTGAGTGAGACAGGCTAGAAATTTTACACTCTCATAGCAAAATGTATGCTTAGCTTAAAGCCTTCCTCGACAAATGGACTATTCAACACTAAAATATTTTTCAATTCGGATAGTTCCTGAGATTAGCGCGTCCAAACAAACTAACAAACTCTTCAGCTTTAATATATTACTAGCCTTCCGCAGCGGTTTCACCCGCGCGTTATTTCTTTTTGAAATGCTCCCCCCTTCCCCCCACATTTCCGGCATCAAAAGTACCCTACGTTCACCGGGGATAGTGCAGCTCGCCAACAGTGAAAGAATTATTCAAATCGGTCCAGTAGTTTTCGAGTTTATGCGTTACATACAAAAATACAAATCTTTCCTCTTTATAATATTAGTCTAGTTTAATATAGATGAAGTACTCCATTCTCTTACCAGCACAAATAGCAGCGACAATCTTGCCAGCCTTCTCATGTTCCTTCAGGAGGGTTCCCACCACTCCTGACTTGCTCAGGCGGTCCGAGCCCTCCAAACCTCCGGGCAGGATCACCTGTTGAAAATAATACACTGTCTCTAGGTTTTGTAGCCAAATGGCAAACAACGGAAACCTTATAGATTCGTCATGTCTGTCTTTCTGTCGGCCAGTATTTTACTATACTATACTTTTATTTTTAGAACTATACTGTTGAAACTTGGTAAGTAGATGTATTCTGTAAACCGCATAAACATTCACAGGGAAAAAAATTGGCATTCCCCATAGTTAGAACTGAAACTCAAAACATTTTTTTTTTTAATTGAAACTAATACGTGTGGCATACAAACAAACTCTTCAGCTCTTAAATACGAGTATAGATTCGACCTGTATGTCTATGGATAGGTCTTCAAAAATGATATTGAGGTATCTAATATTACTTTTTTTCTAAAGTAAATAATTTGCGCGAGACAAAACTAAAAAATCATGTATTTCGATACAATTTATACCGTAAAAATGGGTTTCAACGAGGTCTAGTAAGTAGTTTTCCTTTAATACGTCATAAATATAATTTGTACGGAACCCTCGGTGCGCGAGTCCGACTCTACATAAAAGTACCATGACGTAGGCAGCCCTAAAAAAAGGATTTTGGACGAAGTAGCGGGCAGCCGCTAATTATAAAAAGGCTGCAGAAACTTACAGCATCATACTGCGGCGCTTCAGCCAACGCGTCGGCGAGTGATTTGTTAGGCACAAGAGTGACTTGACGGGAACATAACACAGGACTGTCCCCATCTAGCCCTGCTAGAGTTACTGTCACCTGAAATAAGATAGACATTTTTATTGTGTTAACCCTTAATAGTCCCAGCCCCGTTCCTCCACCCCCTCTATGCTCTTCATCATTAGAATCTTATATAATCAATTAATCACACTTTGACGGGCCCGTTGGTCGAGTGGTCAGAGACCCTGGCTACGAAACCAAGGGTCGCGGGTTCGAATCCCGCTAGGGGCAAATGTTTGTGTGATGAACATCGGCATTTGTACTCGAGTCATGGATGTTTATAAAAGTATTTAAGTATTTCTATCCGTTCCCTAGCATCCATAGTACAAGCTTCAAGCTTAGTTTGGGGCTAGGCAATTGGTGTGTCAGTTCAAGGCATTTATTTATTTATTATTTATTTTATCACTGATAAACATAGGCTACTTTTATCCCATATGCTTTGATCCATAATATCATCACATTGATATGAGACATTGAAGTGAAGTCCAAGCAGTAAAAGCAGCTGGCTAATATTTCAAAAATTTTAAACAAAGAAACATCAACATTTCAAGGGCTAGCGCACTGACCACTAAGCTACCGAGACCTGCAGGTTAATAACTTTACTAAAATAACTCACCCCACCGCGTCTCAGCATGTCGACGGTGATGACCGTCTCCATCTCCTCGGCTCCCTGCGCCAGGATGACCAGAGCTGACTTCGACATCGCTGCTGATGATGAGAACCTGTAGCGTAAGTTAATTTAGCTATTGAAATATAACCATGTGGTGTCACATTTTATATAAAAGATAAATTTTGGTCATGTTGTGGTTTGGATAAATGGACTTGTTAATAATAACCTTATTTTTTAAATAAATAATAGAATATAAGATATATAAGAAAGAAAAAGAAGTCAAAATTAAAATATACTTTATTTATGTAGGTCTGTCCACGGCACTTATAGATCGTCAATAATAATAATAAAAGGAATACAATAAGGTAATGTATCATTTGAGGAGAAGCGTCATTACTAGGCTTGTCAACTCAGGATCATAGGCGCAGCTTACCCTGGGCTCCAAGGCAATGGCCGAGGATGCAACCGGAAGAGGCGCTAGAATGATGATGACTATTAATATTACCTGTGCTGTGTGTGTTAGAGCTAACTTCAGGCTGGTTAATTTATTTTAACTCTCTTAACAGTGATCAGAATAAGAATCTTACAAAGGTTTGACGACCCGCTTGGTGTAATGGTCAAGATGTTGCCTATTACGCAAGAGGTCGCGGGTTCGATCCCCGCACAGGACAAACATTTGTGTGCATGAACATGTCTGTTTGTCTTGGTCTGGGTGTTATATGTATCTATTTAAGTATATTTGTAATACCACTGTTGATGCTGATGTCTGTAACACAAGTGCTTAAGCTACTTAACACGGGGTCAGATCAATGTATGTGATGTTGTGAAATATTTATTTATATTTATTTATTTATTTATTTATTTATAATAATACAGTCACCAAACAATACATATAACATTTTCATATGTATGTTGGTGCATATCTGGGAGTTGTTTTTCAACTTCCAAACTAACGCCCAATATACGAATAATTAGGTATTCCTCAGTGTGGCACTTTATAACCGGCACATACCTAGGTGACCTTTTAGCATACCTACATAAAATTAAGTTTAACCTTATCACACCGGAAAAAACATTTACGTAATAACATGTCGATAGAATACTTACTTCTTCAAAGCACAGAAGTCTGTTGCAATAACTGCTTGGCGTGGATTAAATGCTGCACTAAAAAGTTTAGTTTTATTGAAAATAAATCTCGCCGGAACAAACATGAAAAATTATTCAACTAACTGACAGTTTCGTTCAGAAACAGAAACAGATGGTCATTGAAAGAAAGAAAATGACAGACAAGACAATGGTCAAATCTTAAGAACAAAATTACTGAAAGAAATTGTCTATGACACTTAATGTTGCCAAGATTTAGAATAATGAAGTACCCTGTTTAGGGTAACTGAAAAGGGAATTAATTCCCTAAATCGTTGGATTTTTTCAAAGAAGACCATTCATTCATATAGCTAACACGTTATAAAAGCACAGATTTTTTTTTACCATCCCATGACTTGGAGCAGAAACAAGATATTGAAATCATTACTAGCATTTGGTTATGCTTTAAGTGCAAGGACCTGGTAGGGACCTTGTCTTACAGGTATTCTCAAGAAGCAAAAAACCGGCCAAGAGCGTGTCGGACACGCCCATGAAAGGGTTCCGTAGCTAAAAGATGGCCCGACCGCTTAAGACACCATTTAGTAAGGGCAACTGCACGTCATAAGTTGGTCGAGTTGTATAAAAATAACTATGTATGATACAGAGTTCGCTATAGTTTTCATTGAAAGTACTTACTTGGAGGTATACAGGACATTTTTTTCAGAATTATTGTAATAGTGTTTCAAAAGTTAAGGGGGGGGGACGCTCTTATTTTAACTTTGTATTAATATATCTCGAGACTGGGGTGTTTAATCTACATGGTTTGAAGTCAAGTTTTATTGTATTTCAAAATACCTTTTTAACGATACCCCACACGATGGGGTAAGTCAAATTTTTTTTTTCGATTTTACTTTTCGATGTATGGGGGGGGGGGGGTAAAAAATAATTATTTTTCGATTATTTTAAAAACCAATTCTTGAATTATCACTATGCATCACTCCACCAATTTTCGTGGCAATCGGTTAAGAAACGGCGGAGAACGAGCCAGGACAGACAGACAGACAGACAGACAGACAGACAGACATGACGAAACTATAAGGGTTCCGTTTTTTGCCATTTGGCTACGGAACCCTAAAAAGTTACCTTTTATTGAATTGTTTACATTGTTCCAGCCACGGGCAAATGTTTTGAAAGAAGAATAGTCAATTCTAATAGCTTCTTAAACAAAATGGGGTACTTTAAATTTACATTCTGGTATGCAACGACAGATGTTCGTTGAAGAAACTTCTACATTGTCTATGCCAGCTTCCTTTCTTTCATTCATTTTTTAACGTCAAGCAAAGCAAATAAAAGTACATCGAATTGTACTAATTTGATCCAAAAACCTAACATAAAATCAGAACATTTCAAATTATGTTTATTTCCATTCGATACGTTTTATAAAGCGCACAATTTAATGTAGGGGTGTAAATAATAAATTAAAAAAATAAACTTTGTTAGGTTATGAGTCGTTAGTGTGGAGAACTTCTTTTAAAATGAAATAATTCTTTATTGAGACTCAATTTAATGTAGTTAAGGTGTTACAATGGATTTTGTGAAACGCGAGGATCAAAATGTCATCGACGAAGAGAATTACAAGGTTTATTGGGAAACGGTAAGTAAATTCTCAAAGAAATTGCTTTCAATGTTTTTCTTTTTATTTTGGGGAATTTTATCAATCGAACAATTTTTATAACTCAAGATGTACAGGCCCTTTTTTATCGAAATTATTAAATAATTAGAAATTAGAATTGTCTCATTGTTTACAGTGAAATACAAAAGGAGGAAATTTAAAAATTTTGTTCTTTCATTATAATTCAGCATATTTGTGAGCTTATCCAAATATAAACAAAAAAATTAAAATATATATTTTTTGATCTTTTTGTCATAAAATTTCATCAAATTGACTTTAAACAAAGACCTTGAACTAAAGTTGCTTCTATCAGATTTTTTTAAATTTTACTAGAGATTGATTGACCTACACTATTTCATGGGAATTCACAGTTATAAAGTGTTGTCTTGCATTTGTAAATTAGTTTTTTTTCTCTCAATAAACTAAAGTCATTTTTATTCTACAAGTATTTTGTTGATTTCTATGACATTAAATGATAGGATGAGTAGCTCTTTCATTTCCAAGTCAAAGTCAAAGTCAAGTTGTTCTTTTTTTCAAATTGTACATCAAAATTCGATTGCAAGTCATATCTTTTTTTACTTACTAGCACTTTGACATGAAACTATTTAAAGTCTTTACTATTTAATAGTACTTAAATACTATAATTACCTTTTTACAATAACAATATCCAACAAAAACACATTACCTACTTTTAGACATTACCCTGTGCCTATTATACAAGTCATCAGTTAGATATAAATAATATTTTACATCAGAAAATAAATACATTCCTTGGACTAGCACACCAATTGCCTAGCCCCAAACCAAGCTCAAGCTTGTACAATGGATGCAAGCGAACATATAGACATACTTAAATACTTTTAAACAACATCACACAAACATTGGCCCTCAGCGGAACCCCTAACATGCAACCTTTGGTTTTGTAGCCAGGGTCTCTGAACTCTGGATTAATTGGCCCGTCAAAATCATCATCATCATCATCATACATAGGCCTCTCCTAGGGCTCTCCACTCAGACGGATACTGGGTAACTGGGCAGACTGATTATTGAGCAAATTATCTTAAAGACAAATTCTTTTGAACCTTAAGAAAAAAACTGTGGTCTTCTTCTTCTTTGCGTTTCTCCCGTTTCTATGCAGGGTCTGCTTTGACCATGATCCAGGATTTGGCAAGTCTGGTTATTATAAAAAAAATCCTTGGTAGGTATTTAATTGAAATTGCTTCTATGTTGTACTTATTGTAATGTTTAAAAGTATTTATTCCATTATGTTCTTGTTCTAAGCAACAGGTCAAGACAATTTGGCATTGAACTCATATCAGTTATCTAAATAAGTTATGAACTAAATTTTTATCATAAAACGTTGACATCTTTCCTGTTTAATGAGGTATTAATATATTTGAAAGAATATCATGAATATTTATTTTGTTTTATTTATAGGTTTTGATTCAGAAAATGGTTCCAATTTGTGATTTTAATTTGTTTATATTTAGCGTTCATATTCAGCAATCAATGTTCCTTTTGGCATAGGTTTGCTTCAAGTGACTCTAATGAGATCTGAAAGAAAGAAATATAAATTCTTTATTCATGTTGGCTTCAGAGATGCACTTATGAATCATACTTATATTTAAAACTAGCTGCCCGCCCCGGCTTCGCCCGTGTTACTTACTTACATGTATTATACATACACACCTTCCTTAAGAATCACTCTTTCTATTTAAAAAAACCGCGTCAAAATCCATTGCGTAGTTTTAAAGATCTAAGCATACATACGGACATACAGCGAAAGCGACTTTGTTTTATAATATGTATTGATGTGAAAGTTTATTTGTTTGGTTGTTTGTCAGTCAATTTAAACTACTGAATGGATTTTGATGAAATTTGGATCCTATCCGAAACTTTTAATCCCCAAATAAATGTTTCCTCTAAGCCTTTAAGATGCCTTTAAGATGTTAAACTGCTCAATATCTGAACCAATATCCAGTGGAGCAGTCGCACTTTTCTGAGCCTTTCCATATACGTAAAGGGTATCTCAAAGACTCATTAAATCCCAACTAATATTATAAATGCGAAAGTAACTCTGTCTGTCTGTCTGTCTGTCTGTCTGTCTGTCTGTCTGTTACGCTTTCCCGCTTAAACCTCGCAACCGATTTTGATGAAATTTGGTACATACAATCTTTAGACCCTGAGACAGAACATAGGCTACTTTTTATTTCGAAAAAAAGAAATCCACGCGGTCGGAGTCGCGGGCGGCCGCTAGTGTAAAATAAGTGGTTAATTATATTTTATTACCTTTCAGATCCAGAAAACGCAGCAAACAGAGATCAATGAGTACCAACACACACCTATATCGATGGAACAACTTCACCAAGCGATGCAGTCATCACTCAACGCTGGCAACTTGATGCATAACTTCCAATTACCACTCTCACCACGGCAAATGTCGACTTTGATGCTCAAAACCAACCATCTCAGCCGGAATCTGAACTTCAACGACATCCCCGCACACTTACAAAGAAACTTAGAGCTAGATCTAGTTCATAACTTGACTAATGACTTACCTACATCCTTAAGACCTGAAGAACTGCTCATGAGTAGAGGTCTAGACTTAAATCTAGCTAGGATGAACGAATTAGAGCTTCAAAACACAGCGATGACTCAAACGTTAGTCCATAATCTGACGGAGAACTTAGCGATGGCTGATGTCAACTTACCGCAGAATTTGAGAAGTGATATACCGCAGAATTTAAGGACTGACTTACAACACAGTCTAAATCATGAGTTGGATTTGTCCCATCATTTAAACAGGAATATTGAGCAAGAGATTTTAACCGAAGATAGGAGGACTCCGTTGCAATTGGCCGATGGGTTGCTAGAACAAAGTCTGGGGCAGCGTTTAGAAGCGATGCCTCAACGGGTGGACCAGTTACATCAACGGTTGCCAACCATGCCAGTTCATGATGGTCAGAACGATCATTTGTTGCCGATGCCATACATTAAGTCGGAGCAAGAAGATGATGGGTATTTCTACGAAGTGCCTGCCAATCAGAATCTGCCGGGTGTACCTGCGATGAATGGTAAGTGTTATTTAATATTTTTTAAAGTAAAATAAATAAATTCCTTGGACTACACCAATTGCCTAGCCCCAAACTAAGCTCGAAGCTTGTACTATGGATGCTAGGGAACGGATAGACATACTTAAATATTTGTATAAACATCCATGACTCGAGCACAAATGCTGATGTTCATCACACAAACATTTGCCCCTAGCGGGATTCGAACCCGCGACCCTTGGTTTTGTAGCCAGGGTCTCTGACCACTCGACCAACGGGCCCATCGAACACGAGCTCCTCCGTGCTTCGGAAGGCACGTTAAGCCGTTGGTCCTGCGCCTGATCTCTCTACGGTCGTGTCAGATTGCTGTCCCACCGAATTATGAGAGTGAGGGAATAGGGAGTGCACCTGTGCTTGCGCACTCACTTGTGCACTATAATATATCCTGCGTAGGTACCTGGCTGATCGTAAGGTCGGCCGCCATGGCCGAATACGGCCGTAGGGTATTATTATACATTATTTTGTGGTTATTTGACGATTGATAAGTGCTTCTATGAAGCCTATGTTAATAAAGAATATTTTTAATTTGAATTTGACACTACACTTACTCAAACTGTAAGGATTCTTTGCCCAACCCTAATTTTATTGCAGCAAGATTCCAGTGAGCATGTATTATAAATTCATACATTAGACTCTTATGTAAATCAGTCAAAACATAATTATAATTTTTACCTCGTTCAATGTGAAGGTTTTTAATAGTTCCTCTTACTTGTGCATTCAAGGTCGATGATCATCAGAAATACAATCTATCGTTAGTTTGAAAATTATGTATGAATAATAGGGTTCAATCATTGATATACAAAAACCCAAGATAAACAATCAACGTCTCAAAATCGTCCCCAAAAAATGAGTGCAGAATGCACTTATTTCAAACAGTCTTGCGTCACCCGCGTCATCTCAATTTTGAACACTTCCTCGTGAATACAATCTTAACTAATCTGCATAAGGTTTAATTTGCAAATAATAATGTTCATAGTTTGACTTTGGGTTTTTGGTGACACTATTGACTGTTACTTTTGTTCGAGACTGTGCATCTTTTTTCGGGTTTTTTTTATATCAATGGGTTCAATTAACCCATGTTCGGGTTTCGTTTATTTTAAGTAAGTGCATTGAATGTATCGGACAATAAACTGTGGACAGTTGCGTTGCCATAGTATCGCTTCGTAGTGTTGTGTTCGCTTCTGGGAAAGGAAAAACTTCGGTTTTCCGAACACAGCCCTGGGTTTGTCAAAAAATTGTGTCGGTTTTTTCGAATACTGCTTCGGTTTGTGATCACTAACCCGCTTTTGACAAAGGTGGTTATCAAGCTAAAACTAAGTATCGAAATATGTTTTCATGATGGGTTAGGTGTTCGGAAAAACCTACACAAATTATGCCCGACCCGGGACTCGAACCTTGGACCTCGAGATCACGGCTCGGTAGTTACACTACTAGAGCAACGTGATATTTAAAATTTTCGTAAGTAATTATGAAAATTTATAAAACATTATGTTTAGACATCTATGTTTAGACTAAATGATAAGAAGTAAAGTAAAAAGTCTTCTTTTTTCACATCCACCTGATTTTACAACTTTTTTTCCAATTATCTTCCTTGTAAATATTAATGTTCTCTTTAAAAGGTCACGGACGATCGTACCAAAGATCACTGGTTTTTGAACCACTTTCTTAAAGCAAACCAAAGTTCATGACCTACGCAAATTATGCTATTTGGAATCGTATTTATTTGTTAAGTAGATAGGAAATGGCATGGCAAAATGCTAAGGTTAGGTAGGGGGTATCTCGACCCGCTTGGTGTAATGGTCAAGATGTTGCCTATTACGCAAGAGGTCGCGGGTTCGATCCCCGCACAGGACAAACATTTGTGTACATGAACATGTCTGTTTGTCCTGGTCTGGGTGTTAATGTATGTATGTATCTATTTAAGTATATTTGTAATACCACTGTTGATTCTGATGTCTGTAACAAAAGTGCTTAAGCTACTTAAAACGGGGTCAGATCAATGTATGTGATGTTGTGAAATATTTATTTATTTACTGGCCTTCCGCCCGCGACTTCGTCCGCGTCCCGTCGTCCCTTCCCTATTTTTCTCACCTTTTAAACCTTCCCTAGACCTCCACGAATAATTCAAAACCAAGATAAGATAAATCCGTTCAGCCGTTCTCGAGTTTTACGAGACTAACGAACAGCAATTCATTCTTATATAGGGTGTTACAAAATATACTGCAAATATTTTAAGGGCGAATTCTTTAGTGGCAATGTAATCAATATCAGGTATTAAAAAGTCAAAATTAATCCTACCAAATTTTGCATTTTCTGCATTGCCCAATTTGCTCTTTTCGTCCTGTAAGCTTCGCCCCCTCTCCACCTCTTTGCTTTTGGGGCAGGACAAGTGTAGTAATTGTATTACACTGATAAGACACGACCAGCTGTCTTGCATATGACAAATTTTGTACTTTTCCCAAATATTCACTCAATTTATTTTGTTGATTTTCTCGGAAACTATCGAATTAATAAAAAAAATTTACTAGACAAATTTATTACATTTCCACTAAACAATTCGCCCTTAAAATATTTGCAGTATATTTTGTTACACCTTATATATATAGAAGATAACAACTACAATAAGGCTGCAGAGTTTGTTTGTTTGAACGCGCTAATCTCAGTTACTACTTTAATGCGTTGGATAGTCCATTAGTCGAAGAAGGTTTTAAGCTATAAGGCTGTGAGGAAATCGAATTCCAAACGGACGGAGTCGCGGGCGTTCGCTAGTCTATTATATCGCGTAGAAGGCTTTTGTATGAAGAGGGAGGCAAACGGCCAAGACGGTCACCTGATGGTAAGTGATCACCGCTGCCCATGGACATCAACAACCGCACAAGGGTCGCAGATGCGTTGCCTGCCTTTAAGACCCCATACTCTCCCCAACTGAGCTCGGGTGACCTTACTCACCAGCAGAAACATAGCACAACAAATTAAATGTCAAAACAATTATTGTCTATGAAAGTGGTGACAGGATTATATTAAAAGGTCAGACGAAAATGTTTTAATCTGCATTTTAAAATCATCCAATGATGTGATCAACAAATTAGTTTGAATAATAAATTGTCATTACGTAGGTGTAACGTCATAATCTTCTATTATACTCAATCACAATCATGAATATTATAATTTAATATTTTGAATTAATTTATAAGTACATTCTAAGCTTTATTTTTATTATATTATAAACTAGCGGCCGCCCGCGACTCCGTCCGCGTGGATTTCGATTTCCAATATCCTATGTGTTATTCTGATGTATAAGCTATATCGTGGTAAAGTTTCATTCAAATCCATTCAGTAGTTTTTACGTGAAAGAGTAACAAACATCCATACATCCATACATACAAACTTACGCCTTTATAATAGTAGTAGGATGTCTCGATAGATGCATTTTTGATAAAACCGTTTATAATTTTTGGCCGCGTAGCGCCGGTATAAAATAGTATTTCTCTTCCCGTGGGTGTGGTAAGAAGCTACTAAGGCACTTTCCGGGGGATGGGCAGCAGCGTTCCCCTGTGTTGTATCGTTCCCCTGTGTTGTATCGTTCACCATACTGCGGTCACCAACCCGCTTTCTCAGCGTGGTGACTCCATAGTCGTTTACATGTCTGACCCTCCAAACAGCTGTCTACGTCCAGCTAAGGACTTTATTTTGTAAATGGTCACTAACTGAAGTTTTCGATCATTAAATATGCCATGCATCTTTGCAAATTAAGGTTTGACTTTTGCTTCCGTGTTGTACGGATGTAGTAAATAAATGAAACTAATAAACGGATATAAAATCCTGTTAGACTTAAGATAATTCTGTATTTATAACAAAACCCTACAGCAAGGGCGAGAAAAGATGGGTTTTATTGTAACAAAAGGGGACTTACTATGCAATTATCATGTATTAACATTCTTAATTTTATTCTTTCCAGGTCACATACCAGACCCGTCGCAGACGCAAAACGTTCCAGACCAAATGTACGTATACTCCAACCACGTCCCTTCCATACCGCCCATAAACAACATAGACCTATACAGACCACAAACCTACCCTCAAAACTACACCCCACCAATCAGAGACAACCCCCAGAATCTAGTCGTCCATAGACAATTTGAGAACCACAGTCCTTACGAAGACGTCAAAAAAGACGGCATAGACAATAATGACATTGACAGCTGTCAAACCAAACTAGAGCAGCCCAAAGAGAATTTGAAACCTAATGAAAACAAAATGTACTATGAAGAATATCAGAATCAGAATCAACCTTTTGACAATGTAAAGAATGGTAAAACGGATGAAGGTTTAGTGTCTAAAGAGTTTGATATAAGAGGTGAACATATTTGCTTTAAATGTAGCGTAATTTTTCCTTCTAAAAGACTTTTGAAGCAACATACGAAGACCTGTGATAAGGAAAGTGATGAAAATAGCGAGAAATTAGGCAAATTTAGCTGCTCCCAATGTTCCTACCGTTGCCAAGCTCCTGCGACCTTGAAAATTCATGAAAGAATACATTCAGGCGTCAAACCTTACTCCTGTAACTTCTGTAGCTACAAATCAGGACAGAAAAACAACGTAGCAAAACATATACTAGTTCACATGAAACAGAAACCCTTTAGCTGTCAATACTGTGACTACCGGTGCGCTCAGAAGAATAATTTAGTCGTCCACGAGAGAACTCATACGGGATACAAGCCTTTTGCCTGCCCTTACTGTGATTACAGAACGGTTCAGAAACCGAATTTAGTGAAACATATGTATCTACATACAGATCAGAAACCGTTTAGTTGTGATATGTGTAACTATAGATGCGTTCAGAAGACTAACTTGACGAAGCATAAGCAGAGACATTTAAATGAAAAAGAAGGTGAGAATGTCGATGTTAAAACGCAAGTTAAACCTTATAGGCCCAGGCAAAAGACAGTTAAATGCCCTCACTGCTCTTATAGATGTGTGCAGAAAGCAAGTTTAGAGAAACATATAATGTTTAAACACAATGAGTTTGCAGATCAAGTTAAAGATAACTTTGAGGGGGTGAAAGAAGCTGAGTTTGACAACGAAGGGATGAATTTGATGAAGAATGGAGAAATGGATGAAACTATACAGAATTTGAGCGTTAAGAAAGATGTTTTGTACGATGGCTTAAGGGAGATGAAAGATGGTTTGCAGGTTCAGTCATAGTGGTAAGTTAGTTCATTTTGTTTTGTATTGTATTTGATGTTGCGTGCAGAAATATAATAATATTTTGAAAATAAATATCGCTGTCCATTAGCGGCGATGATCACTTATCGTCACCATTGAGAACTATATTTTTTTTGTTATGACATGCGTTTCATCCCTGGCCGCCAAAACTCGTTTTTTTCAAAATGGCGGACTGTGTTCTTTGAATACGGCTGGGGTTTGTGATCGCCATCCCCTTTTGGCAAGCGTGGTGATTAAGGCAAAACCAATATTTGTTTAGATAGCATGATTTCAAATGATGGAGGCCTTTGCCCTGCAGTGGGACATCAATAGGCTGATACTTTACTTTTTTAGCATAAACATGTATAAATCAGATTACATAAAAGTATACATTTATTTCTAGCACGCAATTTAGTTAGGTATTTTTTGTAAATATATCTTAATTACTTATAACGCTTTATTAATTGTACAATTCAAAATAAAATGGATTGTCTAAATAGGTTGTATTGGGGCCTTTTAATGAAGTAAATGCATTGTAATTAATAATTATGATAAGTCAATTAAATTTTTCTTGTAGTACCTAGCTTCCGAGTCGAAACGTAGAATTACTTTACATAGCAATTATCAAATTTCACAATTTATTATTTAAATAAGGTGGCAAAAAATCCCAGCTTCGACAGAATCTTTTTATGTCCGTTTTAATAGGGGTTTATTTTGACATTAAATAAATGAATGAATAATAAATAAATAAATAAATGAACATTCAATTTATATTTAAAAATCGGAATAAATAAATATAAAGTGAGTATTTTTGCTTTGCTTTTCTAATGAATAAAGTCATAAATAACTACAAATGTTTGATTAAAACATAAAAGGTGATGTTATGTGACGTTATGTGATGTTTTCATTCAAAGGGCCCCTAAATTATGTGATATAATGTAGATATTAAGGATGTAATTTGTGCTCTCTGGTTGGTTCCTGTGTATAGAATAATGTGTTATGCGAACGTTTGAATTGCCAAGATAATTTGTGCGCACTGTTTAATGGCAATTATCGCCATTTTGCAAAAGGTAGATTAATTCATAGATTTAATTCTTTGGATATGCCCTCGACGTAAATTCCTAGGACACACCAATTGCCTAGCCTCAAACTAAGCTCGAAGCTTGTACTATGGATGCTAGGGAACAGATAGACATAAATACTGAAATATAAATATAAATATCTCTGGATATTATTCACACAGCGCCATCTAGCCTTAAACTAAGCATTAGCTTGTGCTATGTGTAATTATGTAAATACATACATATTATATAATTACATAGAAACACCCAGAGCGA
Source organism: Nomophila noctuella (assembly GCA_958496325.1). NCBI lineage: Eukaryota > Metazoa > Arthropoda > Insecta > Lepidoptera > Crambidae > Nomophila > Nomophila noctuella. Next base: position 1,734,844 of record OY292511.1, on the reverse strand, counting down.
TACAGACATGTTCAAACACACAAATGTTTGTACCGTGCGGGGATCGTACCCGCGACCATTGGCCGACTTCTCGACCATACCACCAAACGGCTCGTCAAATACTTTTATAAACATTCATGACTCGAGTACAAATGCCGATGTTCATCACACAAACATTTTCCTCTAGCGGCATTCGAACCCGCGACCCTTGGTTTTGTAGCCAGGGTATCTGACCACTAGACCAACGGGCACGTCAATACGCCTGGGCATATCTTAAGATTTAAATGTATGGATTAATTAGTTTCGCCATCTTTTTATGTTTTTTGCACATAGTATGTAAGGAATTATTAGTCCAGTAATTTTAGCAATTTTGATTCACGATCTGCGGAATAATTCCTAGTGAGCTGAATTTTTGTATACACCTTTATTATGATATTGTAATGATGTTGTGAAAAATCGACATTGATATCGTGCCGGCTAAAAAAGTTATAGGGGTCCAAACGTCAAAAAAATCAGTTTTTCGCAAATATCTCGCGATCTATTGCTCAGAGGTCAATAATGGTTTCATAAGAGTTGTTCGTCGTAAAATTGTCTACAAAACAGGTTTCTTGCATTTTTCTGTAGAATTAACCGTTTTTGAAATAGAGACTAGAACGCACTCACATATGGTATTGCATACCGTACGCCGCATACCAAGGCATAAACCCTATTGTTTGTTTTTTTCCCTTTTTTGTTTGTGTGTTTTTTGTTAGTATGAGGTTCTACATATAGAAATATAAAGGACTTGTAATACTAGTACAGTAAAGAAAATAGGAATATCAACTATAAAAAACTAAGTGGCAATTTTTTTTGTCACTTTATAACTCAAGAACGGGCTCACCGATCCAAACCAAATTTTCAGGGTTTGTACAGACTATTTAGTAAATCTTTCATGTGAAGTTTGAACAAAATCGGTCGTTCACTTTATACGTAGCGAAGCACGTACCGGGCCGCTAGTAATGATATAGATATGCTATGTCCAGTGACGTTTGGACCCCTATAACTTTTTTAGCCGGCACGACATCAATGTCGATTTTTTACATCTTCATCACAATATCATAATAAAGGCGTATACAAAAATTCAGCCCACTAGGATTTTTTTCGCAGATTGTGGATCAAAATTGCTAAAATTCACATTGCATATCTATATCATTACTAGCGGCCCGGTACGTGCTTCGCTACGTATAAAGTGAACGGCCGATTTTGTTCAAACTTCACATGAAACATCTACTAAATAGTCTGTACAAACCCTGAAAACTTGGTTTGGATCGGTGAGCCCGTTCTTGAGTTATAAAGTGACAAAAAAAATTGCCACTTAGTTTTTTATAGTTGATATTCCTATTTTCCTGACTGTACTAGTATTACAAGTCCTTTATATTTCTATATGTAGAACCTCATACTAACAAAAAACACACAAACAAAAAAGGGAAAAAAACAAACAATAGGGTTTATGCCTTGGTATGCGCCGTACGGTATACAATACCATATGTGAGTGCGTTCTAGTCTCTATTTCAAAAACGGTTAATTCTACAGAAAAATGCAAGAAACCTCTTTTGTAGACAATTTTACGACGAACAACTCTTATGAAACCATTATTGACCTCTGAGCAATAGATCGCGAGATATTTGCGAAAAACTGATTTTTTTGACGTTTGGACCCCTGTAACTTTTTTAGCCGGCACGATATCAATGTCGATTTTTCACATCATCATTACAATATCATAATAAAGGTGTATACAAAAATTCAGCTCAATAGGAATTATTCCGCAGATAAAATCTAAAATTCCTGGACTATATGTGATTTTATGATTACAACGAAGTAGTTAGGAAACCATTGCTATTATAATATTATTTTACATATTTATATTATGTAACAGTCTATGCATTCAGTTGTAAGATCAGTGTTGCCACTTACTAAACAAAAATTCTACACAGTATAAAAAGTAACTTTTTTTCTGTCTGTTCCTTTGTATGCTTAAATCTTTAAAAATACGCAACCGATTTTCATGTGGGTTTTTTTATCAGATAGAGTGATTCAAGAGGTAGGTTAATGTGTATAATATGGGCCGGGTTGCTAAATTTTAAATTTATAATATTTCACAACAACACATACATTGATACGACTTCGTGTTTAAGAGCTTAAGCAGTTGTGTTACAGACATCAGAATTAACAGTGGTATCACAAATATACATACATAATAAATAGATACATATTACATCCAGATCAGGACAAACAGACATGTTTATGCATACAAATATTTGCCCTATGCTCGGATCGAACCCGCGACCTCTGGGTCTAATAGTCAACTGCTTGTCCATTACACCAAGCGGGTCGTCAAATTAAAAAATGTATAAATTACAGTTTTATTAAGTGGCAAACGGAATCTAAACTCAATTAATTTATATTTCTTATGTAATGTTATTATGAATGATTATTACTAAAATGGAACCAAAATGAATATATTGTATACGATTATAATTTGGTTATTACACTCTATGTTAGTCATGTTTTGGATACATTGTAAAGGAAGAAGTGTGTTTCATAGTAAAATATCCGTTTGATGTCTTGCTGTAAATAAAAGAAGCTATAATAATGTATCTGGTATTGGTGCATTCAAATCTTATTAACTACTGAACTAATAATGGCTTATTACAACTTAAATGTAAAGAAATATGATTGATTCTCAAATTAGTGTTAAAATAAAATTATATGTTCTATTGCCTGTTGTGTTTATTGGCAACACTACAAAAATCTTATATCGCATGGCAAAATTGAAGTTAAGAACGTTTTAACATCAAGAATGGAATAACTATTTTAAAGCCAAATTATTTCTTAAGATTTTATTATAACAATAGTTCTTGGTTTGGTAAGAAACTACGTTTACAGATGACACCTAGCGGGTACTTTAAGAAAACGCTTCTTTATCTCATTACGCAGGACGTATTTTAAAATACAAGTAAGTGCGCAAGCACAGGTGCACTCCCTATTCCCTCACTCCCAATTCCCTCACTCCCATAGCTCGTGGGACAGCAATCTGACACGGCCGTAGATTAGGCGCAGGACCAACGGCTTATCTTGTTTGTATGCATGTATTATATATTTGATTTTATTTATTTTTATATGATCCAATCATTACAATTTTCTGACATTTTTTTTACCACATAAGTTTACATTTTCGACTTATTATTATTATACAAATCGTCAATTTTTTTTCCAATTTACCTACTGTAAGATGATTTGGGCCAAAAGCGAATTGGTGTATAATTAATTGTTTGGACTTGCTTCTAATCATTTGGATCATAACTTAACCTAGTTGTCATCTCGGGAATCAGGCGGGATTCGAACCCGCACCCATTGTTTACTACCAAGCATTTTTAGTCAGCACAAATTTTTGAGCCCCCATTTGGGAAAATGAAAGAAAAAAATAAGCACGTCTTGTAGACTATTTAAAAACGTTACCAAGAGATTTTAAGTACCTTTTAATCATGCGTGGAAAACACATCACGTTTATTTTTAATTTAAGATATAGTTTTAAGACTAGCTATATTTTTATGTTAATCTTTTTTTGTATTTGTTCTTTTGTAATTAAATGAAGCTTACCAAAGTGAATGATGTTGTTTTTGTTATTTGATGACTTGTGTTTATAATATTCCATTGATATGATACCATGAAATAATAGGAGTGGTTGTAAATTCCGTACAAGCTTACGCTCCGTTAATTTGATACGATCATCATCATATAAGTAAACCTGAACCGTATTCGATATTTTTTTTGGCCCTATAAATAATTAGCCGCATTTTGCTTTTTAGCATTATTTTTTATTAGCGCCATCTACGCATTCTAATGTCAACTCAATATCTATTTACTCCACTTCCCACCGATAGATGGCGCAACGTTTGTTAAGCATGCTTCATAAACATGGTTTTGCTACTCACCGCTAGATGTCATTAAGAGTCATTGACGCAGACGATGAAAAATAAAAATAAGTATGTGCAAATTGCTGCAATTAAACAAAAAAAAAAAAAATCCAAAACTTTCATAGCAAAATAAGATTAAAGTACTCCCTACTTAGTGAGATGCATTGCGTTAAATGAAGTTGAAATTGAAAGAATTCAATTTCATTGTAAGAATAACATAAAATTATAAATTTAAAAAAATAAGGATAAATAGTTAGCTAAAAAATGAACCTTACGTTAAATAATTATGTTTCGAATAAGAAAGCATTATGAGTATACCTATATCCAAGTTATTACGATAAAATTCTTGAAATAAAAGTTAACAAAATGTTTTTGCATAAAATATTGTTTTCAACAACGTTTTTACCAAATCAATTTGAATCTGATAACAACCTGCCGAACACAGTCGGCAAATACCAACGCTGCCTCGTACCTATTGCAATAATATAATTAACCGTGGGTACGAATTTGAAGCTCCAATTACGGTATAGTGACGTGGCGTATCGACAATAGATTTGTTGCAGGGGAAAAATAAATATGTTAAGTTTTTGGGCAATGTTTTTAATCTCTAATGATTGATGTTTATAGATTAAGGGTTAGACTCCTTAGAGTTTAGACTCTACCAAAGCTTTTATGTTATCTGTGCCAAAGCTGAAAACCAAAACTTTGTGTGGTATAGCCAAAACTTTGAGTGGTAAAGTCATAAAACTAAGGTGCTTTGGAGCGGAGATGTGGCGCAGTGGCTAGTAGGACGCACTTTAATACGGCGGCCGCGCCTGAGGTCCTGGTTTCTAATTCCAGGTCGGACCGATGAAATTGTCTCTATGTTTTCTTGTTGTGATAACACAGATACAATCTGGAGATTGGAAGATGGCGGTGTTATTACACCCCCGTGCCTCGGAAAGCACGTAAAGTTAGTCCTGCGCCTGATCTCTCTAAGGTCGTTGCAGATAGCTGTCCCACCGAATTATGTGAGTGATGGAATAATAGTCTATGATAAGGAGTCCACCTGTGCTTGCGCACTCACTTGTGCTCTATAATATATCCTGCGTGCCTGGCTGATTGTTAGATCGGCCGCCATGGCCGAAAAACAGCCGGAAGGGTATTTTTATTAATATTAAAGACATGCTCTCTGAGTGAGTTCAGAAGGGTGGCTCTGTATCATATTAGTTATAAATAGTAATAGGTATATAGAATTTAGATTAAGATAAGTTTTAGATATTAAGAAGATTAGCATTAGGAACAAACCCTGTAAGGATAGACGTAAGTATGGTGAAGAAAAAAAAATAGTTAAAATAAATAGTTAAATAGTCTTTTATGATACACATAATTTGGAAGTGCTTATTCATATATGTTTTTAGCATTAATGTATGTGTGTTTGTAAGTAGATATTTACTATATTTTGTAGTTATCCTACCTACCTATCGTACCTAGTAAGTAAAATAATACCCCTCCGGCCGTATTCGGCCATGGCGGCCGATCTTACGATCAGCCAGGTACGTAGGATATATTATAGTGCACAAGTGAGTGCGCAAGCACAGGTGCACTCCCTATTCCTTCACTCTCATAATTCGGTGGGACAGCAATCTGACACGACCGTAGAGAGATCAGGCGCAGGACCAACGGCTTAACGTGCCTTCCGAAGCACGGAGGAGCTCGAGATGAAATTTTCGGTCACCCATCCGATGACTGGCATCTGCGAATGTTGCTTAACTTTAGCAACCGCAGGCCGAGTGCGCTAACCACTGCGCCATCGAGCTCCTCACCTAGTAAGTAAGTATGTAGTTATCGATGTATGATCGTCTTCGTCGCATCCCTACGGGGCAGTAGCCCGAAGCGCAGTCGGACAGCTCTCGCAACTCGCAACACTGTCCGACCCTTGACGTTTTACTGTTCAAACCAGGAAAGTTCGTTAGTACGAATTTTTAATTGCTCTTAGTTTTTTTAAATGTTTTTGATTGGTAGAACTAGGAAGTTTCTCCAATCATAACGTAAGCTAGAAGTACCAAGTAATATTTTAAAGCTGAAGAGTTTGCTTTGCTTGTTTGTTTGAACGCGCTAATCTCAAGAACTATAGGTACTGGTTTGAATTGATAAAATCTTTTTCGAGGAAGGCTTTAGGCTATAAATAAATACCACTATGTGTGCAGTGCAGAAGTCATATTTTAAAAGAAGAATTATACTCACTACCATTGGCCTTGGTTTTATAATGTAAGTAATGTTGTTGATTGGAGGAGTGCTTTTTGAAAAATTACTCAGATAGAATAGTTATGTATCAGCCTAGTACATCCCATTTCGGGGGCAATGGTTTCCATCATTATTAAATAAAGATATTTCTTCATAATATGTTGTCAGATAAGAAAGATGATTCCGTACACGTGAAGGCACGTTAAGCCGTTGGTTCTGACTATGATCCAAAACGTCTGGTTTCCCTTGTAAGGATGACAGTCGCTCCATTGTATGACTAGGCTGGTCAATTCAGAACATACCCGCTGCTTCGAGCCAATTGTCGAGGATGTAACCAGGAGAGGCGCTAGGATGATGATGATTGAAAATTTCATAAGTATGAAATTTTTATTTCTTTCTTCCTCAATCTCAGATCTACATTGGCCACTTTAATTCGTCCAACATATTTCCGATGTACCTACCAATTGTACACAACTTCTCGATTTGCCCCGTCATAGATCGTCAAAATTTATAAAAACACGCCGGAGGGCAACAAAGTTGGTAATTACAAACCTTCACAATCAAAAACAGAACGTTGAAATAGGCACATTGTAACAGACAGACATATTGACATGGGTCGGTTTTGAAATAACTGGAAAATGGCGCGTTTAAAATAACTGGAAAATGGCGGATTTTAAATTACATCAGAATGGTTGAAAGTTTTGCTCGTATGGTTAAGTGGTTAAATACGGAGTACCTACTTAGGTACGATTCCTGTTCTGGGCATAATTTTAATCAAACAATCCGCATTTTAGTATAGCTGGAAACCAGCTCGAATGATGGTTAATAGTCATTTTTGGTAAGCGTGATGCAGCAAGCGTCGAAGTTATAAATGTTTGCCCATCAATTTGTTTGTGTGTGGAAAGAAGTTGTTTGATTTGATTTTTAAGAAAACTACATCATTTTAAACATAACTTAACAAAAATATTATTATCAGCCAATTATATGGCTTTGTTTTGATTAACGTAGATCTTCTATGATTATAAAAAAAATGTTAAGACATATTTCAAAAAAAAACTTTTTAAATAAGTAGTTTAAACGCTAGTCAAATGTTTTCGCATATTTAACTTTGTTTTTTATTTATCAAATTAGTTTCTCATAGCTTACTTTTACCCTTTAAAAGGAAAACAACCAATGCAAGGGTCGAAAAGGGTTGAACATTACAAGGTTTTAATAGCACAATATTGTGGGGTCGTAACTTACTATAGACTGGGCTTAACGACAAACAGACAATACGATGTTTTGAAAATATATATTTATTAGATGATTTCATAAACCATTTGTCAGTTAGGCGATCAATAGTTACTGATTTATTAGTTATGTTGGGGATTAAGATTATTTTGTTGATCAGGTAGGGTTTACATATTTATGTTAATATTCCAATTTTTTTATTGATTTAAAGTTCTATAGGCTATTGTTACAAATTAATAAATTTCATTTTGTAAGTTTTTTAGACGTGATAACTGTTGAACACTGTTTTTATATAGGCACGGTAAAAAGATAAAAAAACAAGAAGTAGAAGAATATTTTTTTATATTTATTTTATTTTATTTATTTATTTTAATGAAACATACAGCTACATAATATCACATATAACAATAGATAAAGGTAACTTATACACTAGCAATTTAAAGTTTCCAATGTTAGTTAAAACATAACTGCCAAATAGACGACACGAATTTAATCAAGAAGTGAAAAAGTAAGAAAAGGAACGGAAAAATGAGAGTGAGCATAAAACGAAAAATAACATACCGAAATTTTGTCGATCGATGCCCACTCTCACGATCAATTTATTTAATTTTTAGAAGACGACGAAAACTCAACAATCAATTTCATAGTCTTAACTAATATGTAAGTAAAGTACCTATCAGATTATGCAAAACTTAAACTTAAAACAATCCAGAAATCAGAATACGTAGATACCAAAGATTTTTTTTTACTAAGATTGTTTATAAAACAGATTTTAAACTTGTTGGTGGTATCAGAAAAAAAAACGCGATGAGTGACATTTTATTTTTAATTCGACAAACCACAGAGCCAATAACTTAAAAAAAGTTTTATAAAGACAGGTTCACACGCCCGCACGTCTGATGAAAAAAAAAAACAATCGAAAAAACATAAAGTTTATCCGATACATTTTTGCTAAGATTATTTGCACAATGAGAGATCCGTAAGATCAACAAGAAAAGGCCACACACAAACTGTCTTTTTATTGTGAATTTGGTTAAGAGCGAAGGGTTATAAAGTTGACGGTTCCGTATGTTATTTTCAAATGTAATTTTTGATGAAAATTCAAATAACCTGGTTCCCCTTGTAAGGTTTACGGAGGCCCGACGACAGTCGCTCCGTTGTAATAACCAGGCTGGTCAATTCAGAATCATGGTCTTAGCGTACCCTGGGCTTTGAGACAATGGCCAAGGATGCAACCTGGATAAGCGCTAGGATTATGATGGTTGTTTAGATAAAACCCTTAAGGTCTAGTAGCTGAAGTATTAGGCTGTGGTCTCCATTTCCTGGGTTTGATTCCCGGGTCAGGCTTTGTGTCGTTTCTACCGAACACAGCCCAAGTTCTTGAACGCCTTTTGAATTTTACTTTGACTTCAAATAATGGAGAGGCCTTTGCCCTTCCTAGGGCATTACTTGCCTTTTCATTTACTTTTTAGTGTAAAGTACCTTTGATATGAAATATTAAATAACAGCTACAGGATAAAAATACAATTATGATAAATTCCGTAGAAGATAAAGTCTACATTAAACATTCAGCGTCTACGGTTCGCAATTTTCATTCCATTTGTATTATTGAACCCCGAAAAATTGTAATCACCCCTCTTTAAAAAAAACCTACGCATGATCGCACCTCAATCGCACAGTCCAACATGGCTGCCTAATTTGACATTAAAAAACGCGCCAATTCCATTGTCAGATAATTTATCGATGTTTTGATAAAAAGGCGGGCTTTTTATTAATGATGTCTTTAAAAAATTCATTGTGAAGCATTTGTTGGCTATAAATTATATTTCGTCGAGTGTTTTCACGCTACAGTTGATGTAAAAGATAATTTTAACAATTTGTTCAATCGAAACTGGTTTTGAAATGTTTAATTAAGATATTTTCCGGTACATAAATTCCTTGAGAGTAAAGTAGGCAGCTATTTGTTAATAATTCGAGTCTTGTAGTAACGGAATAATTGTGAATGTGAAATCATAAAATTAATTTGTATGTTCTTCGAAATGTATGATATTCGAAATGTATATTATTTGAAACCATGTTGTCTAAAAAATAAGCTTGACTTGGTAATTGAACCTTGGGGGCACTTAATAGTTTCTGTCGTTTCAATTCAACTTTATTTGATTTTTTAAAATAAATAAATAATAAATGCCTTGGACTGACACACCAATTGCCTAGCCCCAAACTAAGCTCGCGCGCCCCGACCTGATGCGGTAGGCCGGGGCTGGCGCCTAGGGAGGACCACCCGGGAAACTAGGTGGTCCCCAGACATGGCTCGGGTGACCTAGTGCAATGCGCGGGTTAGGGAGCTACCCCCCCGCGCAGGTCACCCTACACAGGCCTAGAGGAGACGCAGATGAGCGCGCCTCCTCCGGCCCGGCCGTCTACGCCGGAGCGGAGCGGAAGAAGGAATGACTCGAGTACCTACAAATGCCGATGTTCACCACACAAACATTTGCCCCTAGCGGGATTTGAACCCGCGACCCTTGGATTTGTAGCCAGGGTCTCTGACCACTCGTCCAACGGGACCGTCAAAATGATTTCTTCCTGTAGTTTCATGCATGAAAATATTCTTATTATCTGAAATATTATATTATTTTAATTGAACTAGGTAGTAAGGAATACGAATTGCATCTACCTTGAAGAAGTATGTAATAAATTATTGTGTGCGAGGCCATACTTAATACCTACTTACATAAAACTTATTATGTATGAGTAAAAAACGACCTGTTACAATTACCGCATGTATCGAAAACATTGTCTAACACGCAACTACAAACGGCCACCCATCGCCACCCCTCCGGCTCCAGGGTTGCTTAACCATGATCGATAGCGGTGTCGAGTTAACTAAATGCGCCCCTGATTGTTTGCAAATCGCCGCCGTAATGCAATACGTTGCGAATTTAAGAGCAGGCAGGGAGGTATTTAGGGGATATTTAATTGAAAGTGGGGTCTACCGTATGCGTTGTTTTAAAGAATAATAATGGTCTTTTGGCCTAATGTAGGAGTAATGTTTAGTAACAAACTCTTCTTTAATCAGGTTAACAGAAACAAACTAGTTATTGAGATTCGTTTATAAGCTCATTATTATATTATTATCAATTAGCAAGATTTATTATGTATACTTCTACATCTAGGTACACTAATATTATAAAGAGGGAAGATTTGTATTTTTGTATGTTTCGAATAAACTCAAAAACTAGTGGACCTATTTTAATAATGCTTCCACTGTTGGCTAGCTATACTTTCCCCGGTGAACATTTTGGTCCCGGAAAGGAAGAGTTCGTTTATTTGTTTGAACGCGGTAATCTAAGGAAGAACTGGATCGAATTTAAAAAATATTTTTGTGTTGGATAGTCCATTTTTTCAGGAAGGCTTTAAGCTAAAGTATAACACTACATGTGCGGAAACCTGAAAAAAAACATCAGTCTCAGGCGGGGGATTGAACTCAGCACCTCTTGCAATCCGGACAAAGGTACCGAGACCGTTTATGGATCTGATGCATTTCTGCGTGTTATTTTCTCCTTCTAATTCACGTTATCTCTTCAATGTTGTGGTAGGTACACAACACAAATACTTAAAAAGATATAAATTAATACAGTACCTATGTTTCTCAACTGCCATAAAAAAATACTGCCCAAATCCAACAATTTGTTTTTATCATTGAGGTATTACTACTACGTATAGAGTGGACATCGAGAACAAAACCTTTGCGTCAACTTGGAGGCAACTTGAAATTTTGAAAAAATCCAGTTTCATGACTGGCCGCCGGAACTCATTTTTTTCAAAATGGCGGATTTTGTTGGTATGCCAGCCAGCGTCCATACAAAAATGTTCGAAGCTCTTTGCCAGTGAAGTGTCAAGACCAATTATGCTTTAAAATCTCCTCTAATTTTCCCTTGAATACTGCCATGCGTTTATCTGCGTGTTTGAACACGCTCTCACTGCGAAAACAGACGCACTTGATAAATGACTTGTTAACAGGCCGGGAACTACTGCGAACAAGAGTATGTCCCGGAGGCACTATTGATGCACTAATGCATATTTATTTATTTATTTAAAAAAAAAGGCTAACTGTTGAGTTTCTTCCGGCACTTCTTCTCAGCAGGCCATTCACGTCGAAGTGCTGGTAGGTAAAAAAAGATGTGACGTACAAAAAAATCGCTATGTAAATGAAATTGCAAAATAAACCACTTTGACTTTGACTTTTGACTTACACCGTGTTAATGGGCATTTTTTTTAAATAGCTTGGTAGTCTAGTTGTAAGAGCGCCGCTTCACATGCGTGAGGTCGGCGGTTCAAATGTCAAAGTCGAGGCTTTTCACTTATAGAATAGGCACCGTGTAGAAACTATAGAGGGCGCTAAAATCCCGCTTTTTTTGTTGTTTGACAGTAAAATGTGACATTTAGCGTGAAAGTTTCGAATATGAGTCACTAGATGGCAGCATATAGAGGAGGCGCTGGAGGTATGTGAGTAATGAAGGAAGGAAGACAAATCTTTTTGTTCTTCCTGGGAACCTTTATATTAGTTCAATTTACGATTCTCCATTTACGAACCATAAGCAAGTAACTACATGTTTTATATGTACTTATCTTACATTGTTTGTCTTACGCGACGGTGTCGAATGCCAAGCATAAGTCCAAACATCCCCTCTCCTTAATGTGGCACAACTTGATATCAATTTGTCCTGCAATCTGCAACAGTAACTGTAGCCATGTCAACAAATTAACGTTGTAACTAGGGTAACCATAAATCGGCACAGATAAGGACTTGTCCTGGGGTTTTAAGAATTTTTGATTTGTGTCAGTATTTTGCAAATGTCATAATAGGTAACTTTAATTTTAAGTTATCTTTAAAATTCAAGCTAAGTTTCTTTTCCTTTAATTCTAAAAACAATTAGGTAATACTATTTTCGATAAATATCAAACTTCCTTACTTTGCAGTTAAAAATCAATACCTACTTATTTAACTCACCTCTCTCTTACTTAAAAATATTAATAGAAAATTCTAAAACTGTATTGAATCTCAAAACTTTTTTTTTAATGAAAATCAGGCCTTTTTTCCTTTTTAAGAGTTCCGTAGTCTACTAGCAACCATTGTAGTTTCGTTATGTCTGTCTGTCTGTCTGTCCGTCCGTCTGTCCGTCTCTCCGTCTGTCCGTCTGTCCGTCTGTCCGTCTGTCCGTCCGTCTGCCCTGGCTCGTTCTCCGCCGTTTCAGCACCGATTACCACGAAAATGGGTGGAAAGATGTGTAGGTACTGATTATCCAAAATTTGTTTTTTTTCATCTGGCAACCCTAGTTTGTAACCATACGCTGAGTGCGGGCGACTAGGGTCAGTTGTTTGGCTATTGTGTTACACTGGCGAGGGTTAAGTAAGGAAAATAGCGAATTTGTTTCTGAATTCTGGAAATGTTCTTGTTTCGGGGAGTCATAAAAAGAGCTCGGTAGCTTAGTGGTAAAAACGCCGCTACACAAGTCATCGGTTCATATCCTGACAGCCAGTTTGGTGTAGTGGTCAATAAGTTGACTATTAGACCAAGAGGTCGCGGGTTCGATCCCCATGTCTGCATGAACATGTCTGTTGGACCTGGTCTGGCTCATTGCAAAGTTAAGTCTAATAATAACCTATTGCAGGAGGCTTTCATTATTAGAATTCATGTTATCGTTTCAAAGATAGGTCTTGTCTTAATCACCATGCTTGCCAGCACCAATCGATCAAAAACCGGGTCTTTAGGCGTTTCGCACCGCAAGCGGTTCGAACCGCGGTGTGAATCGCCCAAGAGCCTCTTTTGAATGGGTCCAAAATCATTTTTGAATGGGTCGATTCGAACCGCAATGACTAAAGCAGTTTTCTTTTAAATGGGTGAATTCTGACAAATTTAATGAATTTTAATCATATATCTCATAAAGTACAGCCGAGCACAAAAAAACAGGCCAATCAAAATAATTTTATTACCACGGGAACATCTCTTAAATATACCTACATTCCAAAAAATCAAGGAAAATTTTGAACCTTTGTTCAAAGTGGACTTACTGGTTAAGTACACAATAGACTAACTGGAAGCAAAAGCACCCTTGCACTCGCTTCTGATGATATAAACATAGTTTTAAGTTGAAAATATCGATCAAACTGTGATTTTAAACCATAACCTATTGTTTTATAAATGATACAACTGTCTGCTATTGATTAGAAAAATTAAGAGTTTAGTTTACAAGTTTTTATATCACAGTTGACTTTTTGTGAATTTTCATGATTACCTAGTTTTTAGTAATCTTTTACTTGTACGCCATGTTTAAATTTAAAACTGTTGAATTTTTTTTTTATTATTATCTTTTTTTTAACAATCCACTTTTCTTCTGCTCTGTACTTACACAAATCACTTTTAACAAATCTTTTTTATGCGTGTTTAAATCGGACTTACAGGAGCATTATACCGTGGTTCGAACCGACCCATTTCAAAAGAAACCTTGAGCGATTCACACCGCCGTTCGAACCGTGGTTCGAACCAACCCATTCAAAAAGAGCTCTTGGGCGATTCGCACCGCGGTTCGAATCTCTTGCGGTGCGAAACGCCTAAAGACCCCAAAAACCTGGACTATGTTCGGAAAAACCATAAAATCCAGAAGTATTGTGATCCTATTTGAAAGAAACGACAATTATCCAAATTAGAGCTCCAATTCTAAAAACGAATGTCAACTATTCAAAATTACATATCCTGTTTTAAAAACAATTGACAACTATCCAAAATTAGTGAACCTATTTTAAACAAATGAGATGTTAAATAAACTTTAATGATAATTGTTCAGGCATAGTAATTCCCTTATATGAGGGTATGCTACAAAACCCGCGACTCGGCTGTGAAGTGAGCTGCAAGTGCCGGCCCAGTCCATCGGTTGATCGCGCACGGTGCATTACGCGCAGCTTCGGAGTTTTCTCTTTTCGGCGGAATATCGGCACCAATCGGATCTTATGGACCTTTATACCTCTTATCTCGGACCCTACAACAGTTCTGTGTGGTGTCATCAATTTTGAGACAGAACCAGTGGCATAACGGCGGACTTCTTAGAACACGTGGCGAGCACGGCTTCCGATATCTAGTGCAGCATAGCAGTCGGCGTCAAAGGTGAGTGGTTTACCTTTTTATCGGGGTTTTGCTCGGCCTGGACTGCCTATCCAAGGAAATAATCACAGAAACGAATAATCCAGCGATTTCTGCTTATTCCGGGAGATATCAAAGGGTTCTCGTGAACAATAATTATCCCAAATGAACATGACCGTGTGATCTTAATTAAACAAAAAAAAGTGATAGAATATCGTAAAAAATTATCATTTATCTGTGCCCTCCTCGCCCGAATGCAAACCTAACCTAAGATTTGTCATGTGCCCGTTTGAAAGGGTGCATAGATAAGTTACAGCTGTGGTTGACAGCGGTACAATAGTCTTCGTTTTTTAGAGGCCCTCCCCGAAATGTCTTTGCAATTCGCAATGTTTTGATTTAGAACGTTCCGATAGGGAATGTGTATAGAAAATCGAGATAGCAGGTTTATTAGGTATTTTAATAATTATATTTGTTTATAATAATAAAGTAAATGGTCACTACAAACTGTAGGTATAGGTATTCATGATAATTTAAATTCTAAAAAATATTATAAACATACATGAAGATAGTGTTTATTAAGAACTATCGGCTGCCCGCGACTTGGTCCGCGTGGGTTTTCGCAATATAGGGTAAGCCTATGTTCTTTCTCAGGATCAAAAGATCGGAAAAATCGGCTGAGAGGTTAAGCGGGAAAGTGTAACAGACAGACAGACAGATAGATACTTTCGCTTTTACAATCTTACTAGCAGTTCATCTTGCATGACCGCACGCATCTTACCTGCAAACAATATTTTTGTTTTCCGTCAGCGGGAATATCATTTTTTTCTGGGATAAAAAGTACCCTATTATTTAATTAGGACTTCTTCTAACCTTACGTCTGCAAAATTTCAAAGCCATCGGTTCAGTAGTTACGGCGTGAAAGCAGAACAAACAAACTAACAACAACAACATTTATTAAAAAATCCAAATCCAAGTACATAATATCATCGTTTAATAAATCCTTAAAAAAATGCGGTCGCGTAATTTGGGCTTTCCTTATTTCCAAGTAGGTAGGTACTTACTACACGTTTATCGGTTTCAATTCAATGATGATAGTTCTTTAAAACATCTGATTGTGTCACTACCCAATATTATTCCCGTAATCTCATTTCCACACTAAACGTCCTGACCATAAACACCAAACAAGCACACTCAATTTATTTAAATCGCCGCCATAAGTGCATGTAATGGCGGATCAAAGATGGCTGCGTTTGACGTTTGTGACGTCATCGCACGTGTGGCGGCACGTGGCGCCTGCGACGCATCGATTGAGGGTAGTTGAGTGTAGTTTGGACGAATTTAAAGAAGAATAAATGTGAGTAACCTTTGAATTATTTCATCTCGAGCTTCTCCGTTCGGAAGGCACGTTAAGTAAGCGTTGGTCCTGTGCCTTATCTCATTACGGTAGTGTCAGATTGCTGTCCCACCGAATTATGAGAGTAGTAAGTGAATAGGGGGTGCACTTGTGTTTGTGCACTATAATAATATATGTAGCGTACCTGGCTGATCGTAAGATCGGCCGCCATGGTGGGAAAACGGCCGGAAGGAAGAGATTACATACAATTGACATACCCCTTGGTCTAGTGGTTAGAGGCCCTTGCCACAAAACTAAGGGCCGTGGGTTCGAATCCCGTTCGCGGCAATTATTTGTTTAATGAAAATCGGCATTTGTAGTCGAGTCATGGATGTTCCTTTAAACATAATATATGTATTAATTAAGTCTATCCGCTCCCTACCATCCATGGTACAAGCTGCAATCATAGTTTGGGGTAGTAATTTATTTATTCAAAATCTAATCAAAATCCCACATCAAAATTGTTTTAGATAAAAACCAATTATCCGCAGATCTGCGTGTAAATATCAAACAACTGGACAAGTCGTGCAAATAACTCCCAGAGGCACAAATGCATGGCAAATCCTGCAAGTGGTCACGTGATCGGCACGTGGCGGACCATATGGTGTGCGAGGGAGATAGAAAGAGAGAGAAATAGGGACAAAATCCCAACTTCCCAGCTAATATTATAAATGCGAAAGTAACTCTGTCTGTCTGTCTGTCTGTCTGTCTGTCTGTCTGTCTGTTACGCTTTCCCGCTTAAACCTCGCAACCGATTTTGATGAAATTTGGTACAGACAATCTTTAGACCCTGAGACAGAACATAGGCTACTTTTTATTTCGAAAAAAAGAAATCCACGCGGACGGAGTCGCGGGTGGCGCTAGTACGAAATAAAACTTGGAAATGCGACTCTTTTGCGGTTGTTGATGTCCATAGGCAACGGTGATCACTTACCATCTGGTGACCCGCTTGTTTCTTTGCCTCCCTATCACATTGAAAACAGTCAGGAGCGATTGCAAAGTTTCGCAACTCTCGCAGAGCGCATCGGATGGGTGATAGAGCTCCTCTGTGCTTCGGAAAGCACGTTAAGTCGTTCGTACTGCGCCTGATCTCTCTACGGTCGTGTCCAGATTGCTATCACAGAACTATGAGAGTGAGAGCATAGGGAGTGCACCTGTGCTTGCGCACTCACTTGTGCACTATAATATATCCTGCGTACCTGGCTGATTGTAAGATCGGGAAGGGTTCTAACAAAAAAGCTTGAATAAGACCATGGATTATACAGAAAAACTTAGCCACAAATAATTTGTGTCCATCCAAAACTAAGCTGATAGCGTGTGCTATTGATGCTAGGGAATGGATCGATTTTGTATTCATGATAGATGGGTAGGTACTTAAGTACCTACTCGTATAAACATCGAAGAATCTTCAAGACTCCAGTAAAAAAAAAACAGATTTCACCACTAAATCATTAACGACTAGCAGAATTCAAACCTGCAGCCCACGGTTCTCATAAAATCACACATAAAAACTTCTAACTAGTCCAACAAGCCTCCTATGTTTTCAAAAGCCTCCTACATTCACATCCACCACACAATATTTGGCAAGCGTAGTGACCAATAAACAAGTCTTGCGAATAACTCCCAGAGGCACAAATGCATGTCAAATCCTGCGAGTGGTCACGTGACCGGCACGTGGCACCACATATGGTGTGCGAGGGAGATAGATATAGTGAGGAAGAGGAACAAAATACGAAATAAAACTTGGAAATGCGACTCTTGTTCGGTTGTTGATGTCCATGGGCAGCGGTGATCACTTACCGTCAGTCCTTCCTTTGCCTCCCTATCACATTAAAAACAGTCAAGAGCGTTTGCGAAGTTTAGTAACTCTCGCAGAACGCATCATCGGATGGGTGACCGAAAAACTTAATCTCGAGCTCCTCCGTGCTTCGGAGAGCACGTACTGCGCCTGATCTCTCTACGGTTTGTCCAGATTGCTGTCACCGAACTATGAGAGTGAGTCCTGCCGGCCGAAAGGAGTCTAACAAAAAAGCTCGAATAATACCATGGATTATACAAACAAAAACTGACTCACTATTTAGTTTCCATCCAAAACTTATAGCGTGTGCTAGGAAATGGATAGATATGATTAAGCATGATAGATTTATACCTTCTTAAAGTATCTAAACTTATAAACATCCAAGAATCAAAAAGATCTGCGGTTCTGCATTAAAATCTTCTAACTAGTCAAACAAGCCTCCATAGTACATTCACATCCACCACCCAAGTTTTGGCAAGCGTGGTGACCAATAAACAAGTCGAGCAAATAACTCCCAGAGGCACAAATGCATGTCAAATCCTGCGAGTGGTCACGTGATCGGCACGTGGCGCCACATATGGTATGCGAGGGAGATGGCAAGAGAAAGAGGGGGAGCGAAGATAGCATTACTTTGCGAGGAGTTAAAAAAACATTGAGTTAAAAAAATCTTAGGCTCGTATTAATAAATCGCACTCAACTCTGAGATCGAACTTGAGCGCGAAATTGACGTGAGACTGACATAATATCAAGGTAGCACTCAAGATCGATAGAAGTAGATTCATTCGTGAGGCTAGATTCATTCTTCTAAATTTCTCTTACTTCAAACTAAACTGTTGGTAAGATTGCTTTCTTCCTTTGTAAAGTCTAAAACTACCGCTTTGAATAGATATCCATAGTTAAGAAAATAAAAAAATATTTGACGTTATCATCAGTAATTAATTACCTATTAATTACGTACCAAAAGTGGAATCACATGTATGTTCAGATATAACATATAATAAGATTCATAAAAACATCTTCATGTGTACAAATATGTGTATAGTGCTGAAATCGAACCCACGACATCTTCATGTAACAATCAATTTCTTAACACTAATCTGAAATTATTAGGTAAAAGGTAAAAGATAGCAACACCATTATTTTTCCGGGGCATACATAATAATATTTATACCCATAGCCACGATCCATTCTACCATTAAAAAAGAGAAAATTCCACCAAACAACGCGTCGAAGGTGCAAACCATGAAATAAATAATTCTAACACTCCCAAATATTTACCGCAAGCTTAACTTTCAACTCTATTCTCTAAGCCTTAAAGGTCATATGAATCGTTTTTCTAAAACTTTACCTTGTTAATCCCTGCTCTTGGATTTTCAACTCTATTCGTATTGAATTAAGGGTGGCTTAAGGTGTGTTTTTTAGTTTGCGCGGGAAAACCTGCTGTTGACATGTGCTGCCATCTATATTTTATTTATTCCCGCCCCGTTGTGTCGGGCGATGCTCGCAAAAATGTTTTTTTTAGGTATTGTGGATGTTTTGTTGAAAATATGTTTTTTTTTTATGTAGCAATATTTAATTATAATTAAACTTAATAATCAATTACATTTTGCAGGCCTGTAAGTCTGTCTTAGTGGCCTTTTTAAAGGGCAAATGCATCATACACTTTTAAATTAATTTATGTTTTTGCAATTACTATACATTATTATGATTGAGAGATAATTGTATGACCTAGTACAAGTGCAAGTATGTAAACTTATTGTACCGACAATTAATGTGAAAAATAGGCGATTGAAAAGAGCAACTATCGAGTTTCTTGCCGCTTCTTCTCGGCACATTCCGAAGTCGGTCGGTGGTCGAGTCAATACATGTAGTTTTTATAATTTTATTATTACGATTTATTATGATTACTGACGATTCATTAGTGTTTTCCTGAGGCCTATCTGAAAAAATATTATTTTAATTATCATATTTTTTTTATTTTCTGGTTAGCTTACTTGACTTAATGTCCTATGGCCCCCAGACGGCTTCTACAATGCTTCGCCATCGCGGTAAACTAGTTAAACTATTATTAATTGGGTATTTGACTGCATACGAAATAAATTATGACATTCTAAGAATAAGAAGAAATCAAAAATTAGGCACAATTTTTTATCTCACAGTTACTATTGAGCTTTTAACAAATTGTTACAGCTAATTGAAATTAAAAGAGTATTGATTTGACACTATTGCATCGCGACGTCACGATTCAATATTTCATAATTTTTTTCCTACAAGGTTACGTTTTTGACATTTAAAAAAAGTAGGTGATTTGACTTGTCAGTCAAATACCGTACTTATTAAATTAGTAGCAATTGTTTTACTAACTAGCATAGGCAAAAAGTGCGAAGTTTAACAAAATCTTTTTTCCCACACGGTGATTAAAAGTACCTACCTAGATATTTTACTTTAATCACCTATGTTCATTCTAAATAGTTCAGATTCTTGCGTCGCGTCTTCTTAAAACAAGCATACCTATTCAATTTTCATGCACACAAATGTTTAAGATTCAATAGAAATAAATAAATGAATAAGATTTTAGACTTTCGCGTTGCATTACTATATTTATTTTAGTCAAGCGGTAAGTAGTTTATACATATGAACTACATAATTAAATATCGCATTTAGTCAAATTAACTAATATCAACGCACAAAATATGTTTTTCCAGTGCGGGGCTCGAACCCGCAATTTCTTGTGTAATAAAACTGTCAACTTCTTCATCTATTCGGTAAAAGGCAATAAAACAAATGAAATATTAATTTTACCCATTTTTATTTCCACATAAATCGAATGACGTATTACATAATCTTCAGTTTCACATTCAGGAAATATTCACCAAAGAGGAATTGCCAAAAAGCAGCTTTATTTAGGAAGAAAAGAGTAAACGTGGTTTCTGTTCCATCATGGAACTATTGTTAATATTTTTTATTAATATTTTTTTAATTCGCTTGAGCTAACTGAGATCGGATGAATTTATCTTTGTTTTTAATTTTTAAAAATATTGCCCTGCTTTGCGAATGCGGGATGGAATTATTAGTTGAGAAGATAGTGAAATTCGATAATTCTCAATGCTACAATGAGGGTTTACGATTGAAAAATCCGCAAGATGGCAGTAGGTAGGCGTAGTGTCTAACTGGTGTGATTGGTGAATTTTTACATGACATTGACAGAAATGTCAAAATTCACCAATGACAGTCAGACCTGACGCTTACGTATTTCCGTCTAGCGGATTTTTCAATCGCAAACACCCTCAATATGCCCTCAATACAAATAATTCTAGAAGCCCAGGGTTGTTTTATCGCCGATTAAGTATTCGAATAAATTAGGGCTGGGGCCGATTCGGATAATCGAAAATTCGCATGATCATCGACAGCGAACTGGCAGACAAAGAAAAATCTTTTTTAAGTTAAAGAGACAGTCATACAGTTACCTACTTTAGATCATCTGAACATCTGGATTAGAGTATGTTACAACTTTCAACTTAAATTCCCTTCAGGCATTAACAAGGTATAAAATTTCACAAAATGTATTGTCGAAACTTTTTTTTTAAATTGCCCCTTCGGATAGTCGGCGTTTGGATAATCGGCATTTGGATAATCGGCGTTCTAGTAACTTCAAATTAAAAATCTTTGACTTTAGTGGATATTTCCTCAATGTATAATATGTACTCATTATTATGAAGTTTTTATACATTACACCTTAAGTTGAGATCACTGCATTCTTTAACTAGTATTTACAAGCTTTGGCAAAGAGATTTTACATAATTTAAGTTAATTTTGCTCTTGTTAATTAGCCTATAGTTTGGCAAAACATTGTAGATGCTTCCTTAAGAAAGGGCATTTTCTTGTTGTTTTCTCGCATCTACCACCCAAACATGGCATTAGAAACAAAATTTGCTAAAGAAGTATAGTTTCTAACTCAGTCGGAACTGAGTGACACAGGCTAAAACTTTTACAATACCATAGAAAAATTTATAGATGTGCATTTTTGACTAAAAATAACAAAAAGGGGACGGATGGTCAAAACTATTTAGTTATGCCACAAAATTTTAGTTTACAAAAAGGATCTTATGTTTATTCATACAGTTAGTAACTATTATAATGTCTACATTGGTTATTAATTATTTACAAAATATTTTATCAGCACAATTTTTCTGTGAATCCATATTATAATATAGTATGCCAAAAAAACGTCTTTACCCCTATATTGCTCTATAATTGTGTTCCTTTTTAATTAAAAAGACATAATCTGCCTATTAAATATCTTTAAAAAGGTAACAAAATGTCATTTATAAACTAAAATACACTCTGTGTTTACATGATAGTTATTAATTAAAGTTACCAAAGTAATTTTTGGGTTACAAAACAATAGGTATAAATTATTTTTTGTTCAACATCATTATTTTACAGCGTTAATGATTTACATAAACTTACAATTTAGATTCATAAATCCAATACATCATTAGAATAAAGTTTTTTCTCGAATACAAGTTTCAATGTGTAATTCGGAATTAATTAAAATAAACGTCTTGAACAATCGCATAATTTTTTTTTTATATTAGCCAGAGAAAAAGTAGTGATAGCTACAAATTAATTATTTCGTGTTTGACAATTTTGTTCTTCAAACCGTTTTATTAAATAAACGTAACCTCGACTTCTATCCAGCTCATTGTACAATGAAAACTTTTTTTACGGGTAAAAAAACTAACTGTCTTAATGTCCATTGAATTTAATGAAATAACTTAGTTAAGTAACGTAATAAAGTGGTGGTATACAAAATTAATAGCTATTCCTGAGTATTTCAAGAAATTCATACTTTTCACGCGATAAGATGTTATTTTTCATGCTGGTAACCTTAAAATGCATCTGTCAAATTTTCTGAAATACAAAACTGTTGACAACCTTATTCTAATTCCCTTAGAACTACACAATATACAAATTCTATTTTACAAAGTTAACTACTTAGAGTCATGTCACATTAATTTCTTCATCGGACGCGCTGGCATCGCTGTCGAAGTCATCACCGTCGTCCATGTTGGAAAATGGCGGTTCCCGCCCGAACACGCCGGCGGCCATCTTGTCTTCGTATCTGTAGCTGTCACTTTGACAGTTCGACGTGCTCGCGTACATTTTGGATTTCATGTCATCCGTCTGGTCGTCCTGTTGGGAGAATTGGAATTAGTTAGTTTGACTGGTATTGACAGGGGTTTCGGTTCGAATACTGTTTGAGGTAGATATTCGTGTGATGTGCTTTGTGTTTGTAATGTACATTATCTAAGTAATAAGTAAATAAGTGCAAAATACACTTAAAATTCTGTTTAATCAACATCACGCCATCTCAGATACCGTTATAAGTAACAACAGAGTTAAATAAAACCCACGATGGGGTTATTCTGTGGTCAGGGGGTTTTATGGGAGAATGCACAAAGGGGGTTCTTATAATAGTATGCTCTTTATTTACATTTAAGAAATTAATGTTTTATCAGTAGTGTCGTCAATAAGTTTAAAAAGAGGTAGAGCTATGTGGAACTTCCACGCAAATGAGCCGCTCGCCTGGGGAAATACCTACACCTTTACAGAAGACCACAATGAAGTAGCACTTCGTAACTGCTGTGCTATGTTTCTGCTGGTGATTAAGGTCGCCAGAGCTCAGTTGCGAATGGGGTTTTTAAAGGCAGGCAAGGCAACACATCTGCGACCCTTGTAGTGCTGTTGATGTCCATGGGCAGCGGTGATCACTTACCATCAGGTGATCCTCTTGTTCTTTTGCGTCCCTATCACATAAAACCGTGTCTTTTACCGCATATTCCAAAGGGAGTGTTCTGAAGAACTGTTTTCCCTTATCCCCTTTTCCCCATTCCGCCAAAGAACCACGCGTGCTGGGCAACATTGTCACCCATAAACCGTGACCACTATTCCATCGTGAACCAAGAATTTCAGCAATTCATTTCTTTGCCGAATTATCAAGCGATGGAATACGTTACCAGCATGGGTGTTTCCGCCATCCTATAACCTTGGTTCCTTCAAGAGAAGCGTGAAGAAGTATCTCGCGGGCCGGTATAGCGATGGCAGTGGATAGGATAACTTTGGTACCCCATCCGCTGTCATGGCAATTAGGGCTCCTCTTTTGCTTATCATCAGGCAGAATAGAGCCAATATACCGAGCCAAACAAAAAAACGGACATACCTGAACAGGAGACAGCGGTGACATCTTCGGCTTATCCGCTTCAGCATCAGACAGGTCGGGGTGGGGGTTGTTCTTGTTGGGCAAGGTCTGCTCCCGAGACCCCCCCGAGGCGAGCAGCTCGCGCTCCTTCGAGTTGCGCCACTTCATGCGACGGTTTTGGAACCAGATCTTCACCTGCGGGTTAAATGGGTAGTTAGTACAGAATAATGAATATAGTACAATATTTAGGGGCACAGGTCTTCCTAATGATAGTACAGGAGATCGGGCTTCTAAACACCAGGCGGGTCCAGTGTCAGACGATTAAGTCAGACTCAAACGGTCACCCATCCGATGACTGGTCTTTGCGAAGGTTGCTTAACTTTGCGTACCCACTCGGTTTGGGGTTTACGCACACTCTAGCTTGTTTGTTTCAGAGTCCCTTTTGAAGCATGGAGGAGCTCAATATGAAAATTTTGGTCACCCATCCCATGACCGGCCTTGCAAAAGTTGCTTAACTTCAACAGAGTCAGACGGTCACCCATCCTCTAACCAGCCTTTGCGAATGTTGCTTAACTCCAACAATCGCTTCAGAGTCAGACGGTCACCCATCCGCTAACCAGCCTTAGTGAAAGTTGCTTAACTCCAACAATCGCTTCAGAACCAGACGGTCACCCATCCGTTGCCCAGCCTTTGCTAAAGTTGCTTAACTTGAGCCTCCTTACAGCCAGGTCGGGGTGGGGGTTGTCTTGTTGGGCAGAGTCTGCTCCCGAGACCCCCCCGAGGCGAGCAGCTCGCGCTCCTTCGAGTTGCGCCACTTCATGCGACGGTTTTGGAACCAGATCTTCACCTGGGGGTTAAATGGGTAGTTAGTATATAATAATGAATATAGTACAATATTTAGGGGCACAGGTCTTCCTAATGATAGTACAGGAGATCGGGCTTCTAACCACAACGCGGGTCCAGTGTCAGACGATTAAATCGCTTCAGAGTCAGACGGTCACCCATCCGATGACCGGCATTGCGAAGGTTGCTTAACTTCGCAGATTGAGTGTCAAATCGCTGATCCGCCGAGCTCCTAAGCTTGTTTGCTTCAGAGTTCCTTCTGAAATCATGGTTGAGCTCAATATGAAAATTTTGGTCACCCATCCGATCACCGGCCTTGCGAAAGTTGCTTAACTTCAACAGAGTTTGACGTTCACCCATCCGATGACTGGCCTTTGCGAAAGATGCTTAACTTCATCAATCACTTCCGCATCAGGCGGTCCCCCATCCGATGACCGACGGTTGCGAAAGTTGCTTAACTTCAACAATCGCTTTAACCAGTCGGTCACCCATCCTCTAACCAGCTCAGGTTGCTTAACTTGAGCCTTCTCACAGACAGGTCGGGGTGGGGGTTGTTCTTGTTGGGGAGGGTCTGCTCCCGAGACCCCCCCGAGGCGAGCAGCTCGCGCTCCTTCGAGTTGCGCCACTTCATGCGGCGGTTTTGGAACCAGATCTTCACCTGCGGGGTTTTAGGGGGAAGTTTAGTAGAGAATATTAATGAATATAGTACAATATTTAGAGGTCTTCCCATTAGAAGGCTAGAAGATCGAGCTTCTAAACATCACGGGGGTCCAGTGTCAGACGATTAAATCGCTTCAGAGTCAGACGGTCACCCATTCGATGACCGACATTGCTAAGGTTGCTTAACTTCGCAGATTGAGTTTAAAAATCACTGATCCGCCGAGCTCCTAAGCTTGTTTGCTTTAGTGTCCCTTCCAAAGCACGGTTTTTGGTCCCCCATCCGTTGACTGGTCTTAGCAAGGTTGCTAAACTTCAACAATCGTTTCAGAGTCAGACGGTCAACCATCCTCTTACCAGACTGCGAAGGTTGCTTAATTTCAACAATTGCTTCAAAGTCAGACGGTCACCCATCCTCTAACCAAACATTGCGAAAGTTGCTTAACTTCAACAATCACTTCCGCATCAGACGGTCACCCATCCATTAACCAGCCTTTGCGAAAGTTGCTTAACTTCAACAGTCGCTCCAGAGTCAGACGGTCACCCATCTGATCACCGGCCTTGCAATAGTCGCTTAACTTTAACAATCGCTTCAGCATCAGACGGTCACCCATCCTGTAACCAGTCTTTGCGAAAGTTGCTTAACAATAATTATTTTAAATATCGCAATCAATAATTTTTCAGTCTTAGGTATTTATTTATTTATTCTTTATTGTACTACACAGGGTAAAACGGATAAAAATAAAAGTCATCAAAGTTATATTTTTTCGCAAAAATAAAAACCGTAATGTTTATTGCAAACGCGTTAACAATAAATTCGATTCATAATCATTACGACCAAAAAAGGGGGAAACATAATTCAGCATTTTTTGCCCCTTTTGTATTTTTTCCGTCAAAAAACATTATTTTTGTCCATAAAATAAAAACCCACTGTGTTGGTGACATATCAGATATTGATGGTGTAAGGCGGGACGAAAATTGATTAATAAGCTATTTATTAATGGTTTGACTGAGGCGCAGTGGTTAAAGATCGGGCAAGGGTGCTGGATTTAAATCCTGGGTTGGATTTTATTTAGGTATTCCATGAGCGAAAACTTGCTTATAAAATATATTGTCAGTACTATTATTTAAATTATGAACAAAGAAAATTCATCTGATCTCAGATGGGGTTTGAACCTAGCACCTCTCGCAAGAAAGTGCTCTACTAATTAAGCCACCGAGGCCGTTAGTACACTTGACGAATTTTTCCTTTTTATTAAAAAGGCAAAATAATACATACTTTAAAATGTAAAAAAAGTTTTAAAACTGTGTTAAAATGATTTATTGTATTATGATAAAATTATATATTTAGGTACGTCGTCAGTGTGAGTTATTTTTATGGTTTGATAAGGATAATTGTCTTAAGAGGGGGTGTAAAAAATATCGCGTATTTTCAAACACATTTTAAACCTTGAAAATGAACTTCAAATGACCCGAAAAAAAAATCGTAGATATTCAAGCATCGTCCGTAAATAGTTATCACAGAAAATATTGAAAAAATTGCAATTTTCATTGATAAAAAAATCTTGAAGCTGCGTCTGACTTGATTTTTGGTTACATTTATTTCCGAGACGATGCATTTTGGTGAACCAATATTTTGGCATATAATATCAAATTATATTATCTAAATATTTATCACAGAACATTTTGAAAAAATATCATATTTTACGAGTAATTCAAAGAAAACTAGTTTGGCGCTTACTACGTTCATATTCCGCGCAGTAAGCTATCGTCTGTCGCACCTGGCGCGTGCTCACAGGCATGTTTTGTTTCATCGGTTAGTCGCAACCTCTCCGTTGAGACGAGAAGACTATGATTCAGTGCTCTCCCGGCTCGAAAAAATATTTCGTTAAATTATTACAAGGGCTGACGTGAATGACGCAGCGGCCGTGGGTAGTATATCGATGCCTAACGGCCAAAATGGCCTAAGCGACATTTTTTGCGAAATCGACTTATATACATCATTGGAATCGCCTTTTTTTTCTCCGTCGTTCTATCTAGGTTTCGTCACTCTAGCTCGTAGTTTTTGTCGGTTATGCGGTTGGTAAATTAAGGCTCCAAGCCTTAATTTTACGTCCTAAGCGCCCAATATTTTAGGGTTTTTTTCATTCTGGTGGTTAGAAAATATAATATTTTAAAATAGTTACTTAGACAATTTGGCTTAAAAACAATAAATAACAAAAATGTCGCTTAGTACTTTCGGGCCGCGAATTTCAAACATAAGATATGGCGCTTAGGATTATTTGCCCTGTCACATATTTCTATTCGTTGTGGCGCTTATCCCATTTTTCTCTTAAAATACATGATCCAATTTATGGGTATTGGTGTCCCTGGTCGCAGACTTTCGCTGGTACAGGTTATCTGCGAAACCCTGTATTTTTAGTATTTCGCTAACACTAATACTTTTTCGTCAATCACTTCTTATGTTGGCTTAATGTCGGTTAAGCAATTTTAATAAAAATACAGATGCACTTAAGCCGCTTCTGGCTAACATGTTTTTTTTGGTAAAGGCGGTTACGACATTTTTGCAGTAAAAAAATAAATCCATTTGGGCTCAAGCGACAAAAAACACTCTTAGATGAATGATTTTGAATACTTTAATGAATACATCTTGAAGAGAAATATATTTTATATTAACACCTAAAATTTGGAATCTTAGGAAGCAAAACCCAGCTACTTATGATTTTTTTTCGAAATTTTTCGTCTTTAATCCTCTCTCCTGTAAAGTTTGGTAAATGGCGGTTAGGCCTTTTTGGCCGTTAGGCATCGATATGCAAGAAATAATTATGCTTTTGCTTGTTAGTAGACTTGGTAGCAGTTTATAAAGGGGGACGCCGGCTGGCCATAGAATGTTAGGCCTACAGTGCACACATATGAAAGTACTATGTAAATATAGAGTAAATAGTCATTACTTAACTGGCGAAAGAAAGGGTTTAAAAAAAGTAAGTGTTTTTGGGTAAATGCATATTTATTATTTTCCATCAGTAATACAATCTACGATTTCCACCATATTAGCTGTTGAAGGTTGTAAAAAGTATTTGTTTACCTGCTACGGCTGAACCCGGATCGTCGGAGTCAGTATTCATGATGAAGTTGTTTAGTTAAACGCACGAAATAAAACCGATCACTTTGTTGATGCAAGAAAAACACAATAACTTTTTGATATTTTGAACTTTGACAGTTGAATTGGCAGTTAATTTAGTGTTTCCATTGCGTAAAAAAATATCGATATTCGATTTTAGATCTATTCGATTCTAATATAGTTTTATAAAATAATGCAGCCTAAAATATACGTTTGATTGATTCATGAAAATATTTTACTAAGATTATAAAATATTTAAAAGATAAATAGGATAATGACACTGAAATATATATTTTTTTTATTTTAGGCATGCTACCCCTCATGTCACGATCGTACGGGATCGTACGGGTATCTTAAAAATTGCAACCAATTATTCACCTCATCTCATTTCTGTAGAAAAATTGTAAATGGTATTTTTATTTCTATTTTAGCTAAGATCCACCACCTAAATAATATTCGATATTCTCTTATAATCGATTATCTGAAATTATATTTCTGTAGTGGCAACTCTTAACACACACGAGCCCGCCGCGGGTCGGCTCGATACACACGAATTTGAGCTTTACTTCAATGCTGATAGGGCGTAGATCAAGCGTAGATAGATTTGTTTACACATATCTGTCAAAAGGACGCAATTCCGGTGGGGTTAATAAATAGTTGAATTTCTTTTAATTTTTGTTATATTAACCCCAACTTTTAGCGACATACGAATAGCGCGAATAATTAAGAACGAATATTTTAGCTATTTTTATAAAATGGAAGATCGTGTGCACTTCTTGGCCTTATTCCAGCATCCCTCTTTACTTTAATGAAAATACAATATACATAATTACAAGTCCAACCTGAACTTATATTCTATTGTCCTTGAATTCTTTTACTGAGTACCATAAATGGAGAAATAAATTAGGTGTTGCGGCAATAGACTATTTAAAATATCTTTTGCATAAATAAGTAGATGGAAGATGTATGGTTTAGAAGTTTTCTTTTTAGGGTTCCGTAGCCAAAATGGCAAAAAAACGGAACCCTTATAGATTCGTCATGTCTGTCTGTCTGTCTGTCTGTCTGTCTGTCTGTCTGTCTGTCTGTCCGCCAGTCTGTCACAGCCACTTTTTTCCGAAACTATAAATACTATACTGTTGAAACTTAGTGAGTGGATGTATTCTGTGAACCGCAACAAGGTTTTTACACGAAAATAGAAAAAAAATAAAAATAGTGGGGGGTCCCCATAGTCAGAACTGAAACTGAAAATATTTTTTTTCATTGAACATATACGTGTGGGGTATTTATAGATAGGTCTTTAAAAATTATATTAAGGTTTCTAATATCACTTTTTTCTAAAGTGAATACTTTGCGTGACAGACCCTCCCAAAGTGGAAAAAAGTGTGTCCCCCCCCTCTAACTTCTAAAATAAGAGGATAACCATAAAAACTACCAACGAAAATTGGTTCGAACGAAATCTATTCAGTAGTTTTATTAATACGTCAAAAATAGAATTTGTACGGAACCCTCAGTGCGGGAGTCCGACTCGCACTTGGCCAATTTTTTTTCAATCTAAATGCATACTTCAAAGTCAAGCAAGTCCTTTCTATAAATGAAACCTTTTTCACTAAGAAAACTCACGCCTGTTGATACCTGACGTGAGTTGACAGGCTTGTTTTGTTTCATAAAATTTTCACTTCGCTGATTCGAGAAAACCGGTGTTTCTTTGCTTAGGAGTAAAAAAATCCTATTAACATGGGGAACAAGCAGAACCAACGTAAAAAATCCAAAAAAAACGGCAAACAAGAGGTTAAAAGTTCAGGTCATGGTTAAAAATCGAAGGTATGTATGTATGTGTACATAATAACTCCCAGTCGAAAGTCCCAGGCGCCGACTGAGACGCGATGGACCCGTCACCTGCATGAAGAATCCATGGATAGATAAGAAGTTCGTCTCAGTGGCGCACCAAACGGTTGCAGTAACTGCACGCGCTTAGCTCGCGTACCAGTCGCGAGCTGCACATTCTCGGCACATTCGTCAGATACAGACGCACGATAAGGTCTGCTCATTCTTCTGGTATTAATGTAGATACAAGTGAGCATTTCTATTTATTTGGCGTTTGGTCTGTTGGGACTTTATCTTTCCATTTTTAGACTAATCAAAATAAATGTAGTAAGTGAAGATTTAAAAGAGCAGCTATCGAGTTTCCTGCCGTTTCTTCTCGATAGATTACTGCGTGGGAATCGTACACCGCCTAGTTAGTGATATTATAGGTAAGGAGAAGTTATTTTAACCGAATTGAGGTGCATGCTTATGACAAAATGAAACATGACACTGTATTTTGAAATCTAAATTGTGATTGCATTGCGTAAATATGATAACGTATTTGTTTAAGTATATCAATTTATAGGAATTGATAATTTAGGGATATCGCCCGGAATGAAATCGCATCGGAACTATTCTTTGTGGCGTTGTAGATGGGGTCTTATTTAAAGATACGTTAAAATTATCTAGGCCGTAAGTCTCATGTATCATTACTAATTGTCGAGATAATTAAAAAAATCTTGTTTCTTATAAAATGTTTTTTTATAAAGCAATTCTTTATTTTAACGTTGAAAGGTAAAGGCAAATCACCAAGATTGTGTAGTACTCTGTGTGATAAGAAACATTTTATAGAATTAATAATTATATTACTTCCCTTATGTAATGGTACTTTTGCGTTACAACTAGGGCTTGCAAATATTCGACGAAATCAGGTATTCGAATATTCGAATATTTTTCGAAAAATATTCGAATATTCGAATATTATTCGAAATTTTTTTTCTAGCGTCCACCAACCAAACATGGAAATATATAGTCTTGACGCCATCACAAACGATACTGGCTATGGCAGTATAGCTGTAAACTCAGTCCGAACAGAGTGAGACAGGTTTAAACTTTTACACTTTAAGCCTACACTTCATACATTTTCTATGGGAAAGTGCATACTTTTTTTCTCGCGTCTTTCGACCAATCATGAAAAATGAAAATATATATTTTTGAGGTCATTTAAAATGCTATTGGATTTGGGAGTAAATCTGCAAACTCAGCCCGAACTGAGTAAGACAGGCTAGAAACTTGAACACTATGTACCCTCGCTTCAAAATTTTTAAATAGCAGGTTGTGTCCTTTATTTTCCTGCTGCCATCAACCAAACATAGAAATATTTATTCTTAAGAACCCAGTGAACGATATTTGCACAGGAAGTACGGATGTAAACGCAGTCCTTACTGAGTAAGACAGGTTAGAACGTTTACACAAAAACTGTGCGTTCGCTACTTACATTTTCCTAGGGAAGGTGGCGTCTTTATTATTTCGCGTCCATCGACCAAACAGGGAAAAATATATTTTAGAGATCATCACAAACAAATTTTGCAAAGACAGTTTAGCTATAAACTCAGTCCGAACTGAGTGAGACAGGCTCGAACTTTTTTACTATGGACATTTGCTATGGGAGGTGGTGTCCTTTCTTTTTCCACCGGCCATCAACCAAACGTGGAAATATATATTCTTAAGAACATTACAAACGATATTTGTAAAAGGCGTATTGCCACAAAATCAGTCCGAACTGATAAACACAGAATAGAACTTTTGCACTCTGACTGAACTTTCACTTCATACCCTTTTATTAAGTTCTAAACTGTCTCACTCAGTTCAGACAGAGTTTGCTGTTATACTGTTATATTGTTTGTAGTACATAGTCTCAAAAAATATTTTTAATTGAGTGATCGTTGGACGCGAAAAAATAAAGACGCCAGGCCACCTTCCTAAGAAAAATGTAAGTAGCAAAGGTCCAGTTAGTTTGCAAAAGTTCTAACCTGTCTTACTCAGTTCGGACTGAGTTTACATCCATACTGCCTTTGCAAATATCGTTCGCAGTGCTCTTAAGAATATATATTTCCCCATATTTGGTTAATGGCCGCAGAAAAAAGAGAAGACACCATCTCCCCTTTTCAAAAAAAAAAAAATAATAATAATACCCTCCGGCCGTATTCGGCCATGGCGGCCGATCTTACGATCAGCCAGGTACGCAGGATATATTATAGTGCACAAGTCAGTGCGCAAGCGCAGGTGCACTCCCTATTCCTGCACTCTCATAATTCGGTGGGACAGCAATCTGACACGACCGTAGAGAGATCAGGCGCAGGACCAACGGCTTAACGTGCCTTCCGAAGCACGGAGGAGCTCGAGATGAAATTTTTCGGTCAACCATCCGATGACTGGCATCTACGAACGTTGCTTAAGTTTAGCACCCGCAGGCCGAGTGCGCTAACCACTGCGCCATCGAGCTCCCCATTAAAAAATATTCAAGCGAGGGTACATTGTGGTCAAGTTTCAACTCTGTCTCACTCAGTTCAAACTGAGTTTGCAGATATACTGCCAAATTAAATAGCGTTTGTACCTCTTAAATATACATTTCCATAGTTGGCCGATAGACGCGAGAAAAAAAAGGATGCCATGTCCCATAGAAAAATGTATGAAGCGTAGTCCTAAAGTATAAAAGTCTAAACCTGTCACACTCAGTTTGGATTGAATTTACAGCTATACTGTCAGTATCGTTTGTGATGCCCTCAAGCATATTTCTATGCTTGGTTGATAAACTCTCGAAAATAAAAAAAAACCCACCTCCCGACGAAAATCAGCACTGTCTTTTTACCAGGAAGGATTTTAAGGGGTGAAATAACATTAAACGAAGACATTATTATTTGCGAGATCAATCACATTAATTTTTGACAAAACTTAAGAAGTTAAAGTCGCTAAAGTTTAATCTGCTTAGGGTCATTTAATATCGGTCTAAAATCTCAATAATCTCGATCAAAACTGTCGAGATCACGATTAATATCACATAAAGCGAAATAATAGACCGTCGAGATAGAATATCATAAAACACCTACCTATTTTTTGAGATTTGAGACTATCGAGATTGCATTTCCTTAATAATCCCAATAGGACATAAAATATTCGAATATTCGAATAACGCGTCAATTAATATTCGAATAGTAAAATGAGTCGAATATTCGAATTATTCGAATATTCGAATATTCGAATTGCAAGCCCTAGTTACAACTCATTTAAAGCATTCTTAAAATAAAGTATTATAATTTTTGCTTTAATTATACCCTCACTTAGACTATTTTTATCTGATTTACTTTGCATACTGTGCGGAATCGCCCGAAACAAAAGAAGTGGCGACCTCTGTCTCATTGCGTTGGAGTCATAGGACGAGAGGGGGCCGAGGAAGCGCGCGGGTGAAATCCGATTGGTGTCATAATTGATGCGCCCTCTTAAGTTACTTTGGGATTGTAATCATTGTTTAACTTCTAAGACTATAATTGTAGAAGTATTATTTGAATATTTGCAGTGATCATATTTTTTAAGTCATTTAAGCCAAATTAGCATACATAAACTGGACGACCCGCTTGGTGTAATGGTCAAGATGTTGCCTAGTAAGCAAGAGGTCGCGGGTTCGATCCCCGCACAGGAGAAACATTTGTGTGCATGAACATGTCTGTTTGTCCTGGTCTTGGTGTTATATGCATCTATAAAAGTATATTTGTAATACCACTGTTGATTCTGATGTCTGTAACACAAGTGCTTAAGCTACTTACTTAACACGGGGTCAGATCAATGTATGTGATGTTGTGAAATATTTATTTATAAACTTCCACAGTAAACTTTAATCACTGTTCCCATTTTTAGGCTTTTACCTAACACGCCGAAAATAAACATTTTTGTCCTCAAAGCGTGTGAACTCTGTGCTTGACACTTATTGATGGTGACCGCCCTTGCGTGTTAGGGAAACGCGACTATTAGAAGTGTTGGAACGGTTAAAACGCTTTGTAGAATTTTAGGTAGGTACTACAGATTTTGTAGTGGTTAAAAGTTGACTGTTAAGTTTGGGAGGTCGTGAGTTCGATCCCCGGCAATGTTACACAATTCTTCTTCATCTTCTTCGAATGCCTCTGTAATTCTGAAGGTTGGCCGGTTACACAATAATGTCATATAGATTGAGGTATTACTACTATGTTATGTAAGATAGAGTAAGCACCTCCAAGAAATATTTTCTTGTACGTAGTGTTGTCCATGGATAACAGTTGCCGTATATTGTACGATTGTATTTATTACAGATTTCATTTTTCTATTTTAAAGCTAGTGGCGGGTCATTTCATAAATAAAATACAAGAAAAAAAAATACATTATCTGCCCCATTCCTTTCAAGTTTTCGCATAGATTTTGTTCAAGATATCCACTACGTATAGATAGAGTGGATATCTTGAATTGAGGTACTAATCTCTATTGGTATATCTAATGATTTAGTCTCTATGACTATTTGCGGTATTATTACCACATATCAATTATTATTATCACATTTTTCCACCATTTCTGCAATCGTGCGATGACAGTAAGATCTGTTATTGCATTGTCGATAAAATGACGTTTGCGTTAAAAAATATAATAGAAATGTGTCATTTTTGTGATTAATAGCTTACGAGTCAGCCCACTGTGCGGGCGTGATGGGGAGCGGATATTGTAAGGTTGGGGTCACCGGTTTGAATCCCGGAATATGTATTTTTTTAGGAATTGGTTTGTTGACTGTTTGACTAAATCGGTACATTTCTATAATACTTTAGGTGACACAATTGGTGAGCATTTATACTTTTTGGTAGGCATTTCGAATTTATTGGAGGTAGTTTTCTGGAAGGCGTTTAAAAACACAAGCCTTAATTATTTAGTTTTAACAAACGGTAGGTTAATTAAGTTTGAAAAAACTGTATAAAACTGTAACAATAAACAAGTGATGTCTTTTTTTATTATGGTTTCCAATAAAAAAAAATATTTAAGATGAATATTTTAGTGTGTAATGAATGATGTAATTATAAACAGATATCATGAAATTACGTAACGTGCACGAAATTAATTAAAAAAAAATCTGTGGTTTGAATAACCACAATATGAAAGTCAACTTCAAAAGATCTATTTGTTCTTTCAACGTCAATAAGTATGATACTTTCCATAGATTTAAATTGTATCCTTTCCCATTCTATTATGTCACGCAAATTGTATGCAGAATCAAACCCCTGTCAGTCAAAATAATATGACAAGACTGTCTACCATTTCATATCACAACCACACATTACAATATAGGCAAAATAGAATTAAAAAATATACATATTGACTTCGCAAAGGGTTATTAAACAAACACAGTTAACTTACAAACATTTAAATCAGGACCATTTGAATTGAAAAAATAAAAAAACCGGCCAAGAGCGTGTCGGACACGCCCATGAAAGGGTTCCGTAGCTAAAAGATAGCCCGACCGCTTAAGAAAACGTTTAGTAAGGGCAACTGCACGTCATAAGTTGGTCGAGTTGTATAAAAATAACTATGTATGATACAGAGTTCGCTATAGTTTTCGTTGAAAGTACTTACTTAGAGGTATACAGGACATTTTTTTCAGAATTATTGTAATAGTATTTCAAAAGTTAAGGGGGGGGGGACGCTCTAATTTTAACTTTGTATTAATATATCTCGAGACTAGGGTGTTTGATCCACATGGTTTCAAGGCGAGTTTTATTGTATTTAAAAATACCTGTTTAACGATACCCTACACGATGGGTTAAGTCGAATTTTTTTTTTAGAATTAACTTTTCGCTGTATGGGAGGGGGGGTAAAAAATGATTATTTTTCGATAATTTTAAAAACCAATTCTTGAATTATCACTATACATCTCTCCACCAATTTTCGTGGCAATCGGTTCAGAAACGGCGGAGAACGAACCAGGACAGACAGACAGACAGACAGACAGACAGACATGACGAAACTATAAGGGTTCCGTTTTTGCCATTTCAGCTCCCTTTGCCTGTCCTGACAAGGACAAAACAACCAAAAAAAAATGGCTACGGAACCCTAAAAAGTCACCCCAATGAAATCCGAATTGCAAATAATGGCCGCCGCTGTCAAAAAGCGCGCCAAAAAAGTTCGGAATTCGGAATAAATGCAAATATTTGAATTTAAATGTAAACAAGGCGGCGTTTGAATATTCATTCGTTATATGAATATTTCAAATTCTGAACGTTTGCCGGACTAAAATCAGATTCATTGGACGGACGCGAAATATGGACGAATACTCGGTTAAGGTAAATAACATTGATTTAGGGAATACTGTCAGAATTTTGACTGCGAAACACCTACTTACTACAATAAGAGAGGTAGATCTAAGTGGAACTTCCAATTGAATGAGCAGCTCGCCTGAGGAACTACCTCCTTCCCCAGACGAACCTTTCAGAAAATCACTGTGAAATAGTTAATTTCGTGACTGTTGCGCTGTTTCTGCTGGTGAGTGAAATCTCAGTTGGGAAGGGTATGTGGTTTTTAAGGCAGTCAACGCATCTGCGATCCTTGTGCGGCTGTTGATGTCCATGGGCAGCGGTGATCACTTACCATCAGGTGAACCTCATATTTGCGTCTTAGTGGGATATTTATTTAGACCCTATGTATGACGCAAGGGGCTTTCCTGTGATTCTCATTAAATACTGAAATAGCAATGCCAAAAAATATAAACCCAATAAAACAGGCCAATGCGACTACATGTCAAGAAAAAAAAACAGTTATCGTTGCATCATTTTTAAAATTGGAATGACAAATCGACGCCACCGATCGGCGTGTCCAATCGGCCATTGATGAATGTTCGCGCCATATCCCGC
The DNA here is from genome assembly GCA_958496325.1 of Nomophila noctuella. NCBI lineage: Eukaryota > Metazoa > Arthropoda > Insecta > Lepidoptera > Crambidae > Nomophila > Nomophila noctuella. The sequence goes on along the minus strand of OY292511.1, from coordinate 1,697,578 downwards.
GCGAATCATTTGTCAACCTTTTTAAATATCGAACGATTTTTTTTTACTTTTTTTAACGTGTTCCTTTTTTCACTTTAATTGAAACGTTTCGTTTCACGTGTTAATTGATGTTATTATTGATCTAACTTCTTACAGCTGCGTTTCGTTGACAAACGGAACTGATGTTTGTTTAAGATTGATGAATCAAGATGTTTTAGAACGGTATTTTTAAGCAAAAATGGAACTAAATAATCAGTTTTGGCCAGTTATTCTTACAATTAACTAAACTTACCAAGGTTCAGCACACAAACATTGGCCCCTAGCGGGATTCGAACCCGCGACCGTTGGTTTTGTAGCCAGGGTCTCTGACCACTGGACCAACGGGCTCGTAAATATCTGAACTGTGTGGACATCACTTGATTATCACACCAAACTGGTCGCCTAAAGTTACTTAATGTCGAAACGCAACCGAAGTTCGGCCGAAGTTAATTTTCTATACAATCAATATTCCGCGACGTAATTTCGGCACAGTGTGTATTTAAAATACATTGCTCGTGTAATCCCGCCGAACTGCGGCCTCCTTTACGCTCTATTGTCCTTTTATACCTAGGTTCCTAGAGACGGACGATTTTAAAATTCAATGCTTTAAATAAAAAATAGCTATTGCCAATCTTAACGTAGGTAGTACATACACAAATTACTAAGTATTTAACGATCCTTCCAAAGAACATAATAACTCTGTCCCCTTCTCATTTATGCCTCAATCCGGCGCAAACTCCGTATAAATTGCAATAAAACTGAATATGTCAAAAAGTAATTAATTCCGATGCGGGAACACCCCTGTCTTGCTAGGGAGGGGGTGATGTCGATGGTTTTTATCGATGAATTGGGTATTTGACTGCATACGAAATAAATTATTACATTCTAAGATTAAAGACGAAATCAAAAATTAGGCACAATTTTTTTATCTCACAGTTACTATTGAGCTTTTAACAAATTATTACAGCTAATTGAAGTTAAAAGAGTATTGATTTGACACTATTGCATCGTGACGTCACGATTCAATCCTACTACTATTATAAAGGCGAAAGTTTGTATGTGTGGATGTATGGATGTATGGATGTGTGGATGTATGGATGTGTGGATGTATGGATGTTTGTTACTCTTTCACTTAAAAACTACTGAATGGATTTGAATGAAACTCTACCACAATATAGCTTATACATCAGAATAACACATAGGATATTGGAAATCGAAATCCACGCGGACGGAGTCGCGGGCGGCCGCTAGTATTTCATACATTTTTTCCTACAAGGTTGCGTTTTTGACATTTAAAAAAGTAGGTGATTTGACTTGACAGTCAAATACCGTATTGTTCAGTTTTTATTGCCGTTTTCACCACAAAATATTTATGCTTAAGAGGTCACTATGAGCACCTAGAATAATTTTTTGTATGGTTTAATTTAATTATTATATGATTTGGAGCAGATTTTTATTTTATGGTTACGTGGTAAGGTGATACTTCCACAATCTACTAAGCCGCTTACCAAAAACAATATAAGGATGTGTGTTTATCTGTTTTCTTTAATAATGAAAAAATATTTATAAAGTTGTACACTTAATTAAAAAAAAGCTTGTAAAAACATCATGTTATTATTAAGTTTGTAAGATACTATAAATTAGTCAATCATGAAAGTCGGTTCACTCTCTAATTTCTTTCTCTCCGTCCAGTTTCTTTTAATAAAAATAAATCAAAATAAAATACGCGTCCGGATTGCGAAGGGTCGCTCCAAATGTTTGTGCTGACCGAATAAACATAAAAATGTTCGATTGTTTAAAATAACTATCGATAATTCTACATCACTAGACCCATCAGAAAAGGTCCAGGCGTCATCTGCGGGCGGCATATTGTCGCGCCCCTCGACTATTGCACTTAGATCCGCTTTACTAATAATAATATTAAGATAAACATCCGTGCTGTGTAGTATCTGTGTGGTCTAGATTAGTACTATCCCATTTTATTATTTATTTATTAATTTGCACATGTTATCACAGGAATGGCCTTAACCTAATGATGATATGGACCCTGCTAGGCTATCGCAAATGATAAGGAACATGACACTTTCATAAAGTAAATAACATTAAGGATTACATACACATACATATACTAATAATTTATTAACACTAGAATTTTACATTACACAATATCAAATAAATAAATATAAAAAAACAGATATTTCTTCTTCCTAGCGTTTATCCCGTTTCTTTGCGGGCTCCGCTTTGACCATGATCCAGGATTTGGCGAGTCTGGTTATTAAAGTGAAGCGACTGCCATCAGACCTTCTTAACCCTTAGAGCGGAACCAGACAGATTGGACCATGGTTACACATTCAGAATTAACTGAATTAAGAAAAAATCTGAAACTATCTGAATGTGCAGGTTTCCTCACGGTGTTTTCCCTCACCGCCGAGCTAATGGCACAAATCCACACAAAGATTCCGATAATTTATATTTTATGTTATCGATAAAATAAATCTTATTTTTTTTTACAAGTGAGCCTTCTATTTATTTTATCGATAACTCCGTCACATCACTAGCATCAGAAAAGGTCCAGGCGTCATCTGCCGGCGGCATATTCGCCCCTCGGCCGCCGTTAAATAATATAAATACAAGGATTTACTACAGCTTGATACTTGACTTGTGAAGCAAGGCACAGGATGAATGAGGTATGAGTTGATTCCTTGAAATTAAGTAGGAATTAGTAATAGTTAATCTATTGTACTAACTGTTATCATATTATATTAATTGTCTAGTCATACTTTATAATCATACTAATGTTATAAATATCTTTTTCTTATTAATATTATAATAGTAGGTAAAAGTTTGTTTGTTTGGATGTTTGTCCGTCTATTCTTAAACCACTGCACGGTTTTTGATGACATTTGGTATGCACGCAGGGTATATATAGGCTGACTTAGGTGGTAGGATACTTTTTATCCATATTAAATGCTCCCACGGAATAAACCAAAATCCGCGCGAACGAAGTCGCGGGCGGCCGTTATAGGTACTAATAAAATAGTTTGGATGTTGACGGACAAACATCCAAACAAACAAACAAACAAACTTTCACATTAATAATATTAAATTAGAAAGATAATAAGATTATAAGTACTAGCAATTTAACTCTACGATTATTACTCTATCGCAAGACGGTCTCGTCGCAAAAGTCCTCGCAATTATTTAATGTCAGAAGCAGCCGAGCCAGGCGCGCCCGTGCAGTCGCCTGACTTTGACTTTCTTTTTTTACGATTACGATTGACTTTCTTTTTTTTATGACGTTGACTTTTTGACTTTTTTTTATGACGCTGAATTTTTTATTTAAATAAGATGTTTTAAAATGTGGGGTACTTTTATTTAAATTTAAGGAAAAGAGGTTTACATTACCATAAATACCAGGTATAAAAAATATCGTCCAGCAATACCCACTCTTCATACGATATTGTTGGGTTAAACGCAGTTCATTCATTTTATTGATTTAACTCTACGATTATTACTCTATCGCAAGACGGTCGTCGCAAAAGTCCTCGCAATTATTTAATGTCAGAAGCAGCCGAGCCAGGCGCGCCCGTGCAGTCGCCATTACGGATTACGATTGACTTTCTTTTTTTTATGACTGTTTGACTTTTTTTATGACGTTGAAGTTTTGAGTTTTTCGCCATTAAGGATTACGATTGACTTTCTTTTTTTTTATGACGTTGACGTTTTGAGTTTCTTTTTTTTATGACATTTTTTCTTTTTGTGTTTTTTTTTTGATGACGTTGACAATTTGAGTTTCGTTTTTTTTTTCGATGCATCTTGATTTTTTTATAGCGATTTAACTACGGAAGCTGGTTTTTTATTTGAAGAAGATTTTTTAGAAACTTTGGTATTTGTAATTTTAAGAAAGTAGTAGTAGTATCAGCCTATTAATGTCCCACTGCAGGGCAAAGGCCTCCATCATTTGAAATCATGTTTTCGTTACAAAGCCGTTTAAGAAAAAAGCCTTATAATTATAAAAAGACTAGCGGCCGCCCGCGACTCCGTCCGCGTGGATTTCTTTTTTTCGAAATAAAAAGAAGCCTATGTTCTGTCTCAGGGTCTAACTAAAGATTGTCTGTACCAAATTTCATCAAAATCGGTTGCGAGGTTTAAGCGGGAAAGCGTAACAGACAGAGAGACAGACAGACAGAGAGACAGACAGACAGACAGAGTTACTTTCGCATTTATAATATTAGTTGGGATTGTCTGGCAATACCCGCTCTTCATACTATAGGGTTAAACGCACTTCCTGGCTATTGCATTAGCTACCGTGCCATAAAAAAACTTTCAGATACTTCTAATTGACAGAAAAAGTCTGCATGAATATACCCCATTGCCTTAGAAAGCAAAAAAATGCGGTTGTTCCTGCGCCTGATCACCCTCCGGTCGTGTCAGATTGCTGTCCCACTATGAGAGTGAGGGAATAGGGAGTGCACCTGTGCTTGCGCATTAAATGTGCACTATATTATATCCTGCGTATCAGACTGATCGTAATAGTCATCACAGAGCATTACTCTATCGCAAGACGGTCGTCGCAAAAGTCCTCGCAATTATTTTATGTCAGAAGCAGGCGCGGCGCCCGTGCAGTCGCCATTACGGATTACGATTGACTTTCTTTTTTTTTATGACTGTTTGGCTTTTTTTTATGACGTTGACGTTTTGAGTTTTTTTTTCGATGCATCTTGATTTTTTTACATAGCGATTTTAGGACGGAAGCCTATCGTTATTATTTGAATAAAATGTTTTAAAATGTGGGGTACTTTTATTTTAATTTTAGGAAAAGAGTTTTAAATCACAATTAATACCAGGTTTGAAAAATATCGTCCAGCAATACCCACTCTTCATACGATATTGGTGGGTTAAATGTAGTTCATTCATTTTATTGATTTAACTCTATGATTATTACTCTATCGCAAGACGGTCTCGTCGCAAAAGTCCTCGCAATTATTTAATGTCAGAAGCAGCCGAGCCAGGCGCGCCCGTGCTGTCGCCATTACGGATTACGATTGGCTTTCTTTTTTTTTATGACGTTGACGTTTTGAGTTTCTTTTTTTTATGACGTTTACTTTTTGTGTTTTTTTTTTGATGACGTTGACTTTTTGACTTTCTTTTTTTTCGATGCATCTTGATTTTTTTCATAGCGATTTAACTACGGAAGCTGGTTTTTTATTTAAAGAAGATTTTTTAGAAACTTAGGTAGGTATTTGTAATTTAAGAAAAAAAGCCTTAAGTATCTTTAGATTAGGAACAATTATAAAAGATATTGTCTGGCAATACCCGCTCTTCATACTATAGGGTTAAACGCAGCTCCTAGCTATTGCATTAGCTACCGTGCCGTAAAAAAACTTTCAGATACTTCTAATTGGCAGAAAAAGTCTGCATAAATATACCCCTTAGAAAGCAAGAAATGCGGTTGTTTCTGCGTCTGATCACCCTCTGTTCGTGTCAGATTGTTGTCCCACTATGAGAGTGAGGGAATAGGGAGTGCACCTGTGCTTGCGCTGTCACTTGTGCTCTATTATTATATGTCCTGCCTGCGTACTCGATCGTAATAGTCATCACAGAGCATTACTCTATCGCAAGACGGTCTCGTCGCAAAAGTCCTCGCAATTATTTAATGTCAGAAGCAGCCAAGCCAGGCGCGCCCGTGCAGTCGCCAGTACGGATTACGATTGACTTTCTTTTTTTTATGACGTTGACGTTTTGAGTTTCTTTTTTTTTCGATGTATCTTGATTTTTTTATAGCAATTTTACTGGCATATTTTTAATGTAAAGAAAAGACCCTAAAATGTCTTTAAATTACAGTTATAAAAATATGTATATCGTTATTGTGGGGTTCGTTTATAGAGGTTTATACCTATAAGCAGCGTTAAACTCAAATTAAATCGAATTTAAATTAAGGTAAACCTTATTAGCATTTTTTTTCTAAGTATCTTATTTGTTCAAATGTGCACAACCCTAATGATAAAAACATTATAACAGCTTTTTAAGGTGTCGCAGCATGTGTGCAAATGTAACACTACACTAGTTAGTAATAACTAAGTAGTAAATAAAAAATATGCATAACAATAGTATCACTTAACATTTTAGAGATAAAAAAAAACATTAAACTTGACAATTTAATTAACATGGCGTAGCTAAAAAAGCTCGTATTTTTTTTCTTAAAACATATAACATGCCTATTAAATCTTAGTTTCTTATGACAAAAATAAACACAGATTTAATTCACCCACGACTCCATTCCTCCCCTATTCCGAAGTCCCTTGTCCCGGACAACTCGAGATACCCGCTCAGGTTATTGTTCCTCTAATAGAATTATTCAGGACCGGGAATCGATCCTAACACCCCTGCCTTGGGAGATCTGGATTATAGCGATTAGGCATGAGGTGGTCCTTTGCGGTCAAATCAAACCTAAATATTCTATGTGATTTCATGTAGTCTACAGAGATGTAATTAAAAATACAAATGTAATAAATAACGGGTAACCTATGCTTAAACCTCCTCAACTCTTCGTGGGCTTGTGGTTTAAGTAGGTACTGGACGGTGGTCTCGTGTGTTCGATTCCCGGGTCGAGCAAAATTTTTGTCGGTTTTTCCGAACACAGTCTGAGTTTTGGCATGGTGATTAAGCCAAAACCCATCTTTGTAACGAAAACATGATTTCAAATGATGGAGGCCTTTGGCCTGCAGTGGGACATAAATAGACTGATACTTTACTTTTATGCTTAAAAGCGTCTTTTTTATGGAAAAATGTTGTAAGGTACCTGCGGCAATTAAGGCCCACTTAAAAGAAAATGGCTATAAATCTGAGAATACTGCGTATAAGATATCAAAAACTTATTGTTTACATAGCTTATTTATGTTGCTGTAATAAATGGTGTAAAACTATTAAGAAACGCATGTATTTTAAAAAGTAAATATACTTTTTTAAAACCCTTCTCAAGGGCCTTATTATACTACGGTTGTATATTAAGGCCCATATAAAAAATCGCTTTATTTTTTAATACAAGTGTCCTAAATTTACCTAAAAATCAGTTAAAATAAAAGTAAATGGTTGTTTTTTACTCATTTAATCATTTTTTCTTTATTTATTAAACGTGAGCCTTATTGGCCTCTTAATATTAATTAAAGACAATTAATTGATTTCAAATAACTAGTGGTCCTAATTAAGTTACTTAGTAGAAGCATGTTTTGTACATGCTGTGCTTCTGCTACATTGAAAACTTAAAATAATCAGTTGTTTTCTTATTAAACAAAGAATATATTTTTTTTCATATAAATTTATAAGACTTATAATCAGACTTTAATTAAAGGTAAGTACCTAACTGAGTTCTCTATATAATATTCCTAGAAACAAAAAATATACTCTTAAAATAAAAGTAATAATAATCTTCTGCAAACAAAATCCAAACAAAACAATAATTAAGAAACAAATTAAATTATACTGAGACGGTATCATCTTGTTAAATCACTGTCCCACCAAAATTTTATTTTTCTTCGGTCCACTGAGCTCTCTTCTTTGGACTTTGGAGACATTTTAATCAAAATCTGTAACAATGATACATATATTGACAATAAAATTTACATAGTTCATTGACCTGGAACACAAAGAACAAGCAATCTGATACTCAAATATTAAGAGGCCAATAAGGCCCATGTACCGTTGAAATGGGCCTTATAAACCTCATGCCATGTTTTTACAAAATAACCTAATAAACCTAAAATCCCTAACTCTGAATCGGGACAGCCATTTCCTTTGTATTGTACAACACATACATAAAATAATAAATACAGCAATATAAGTGAATTCTTGAATTAAACGTAAAAATACTTACAGTTTCTTGATACAAAAATTATAAAATTGCACAGTAGCCAGCCACTCCACCATCGCATCGCAGGTGACCGGCAGGATAGCGGCGCTGGCAACTTCCGGCCAATTTGGAGAAATTCACACAGACATTTTGCAAGTGTGCGTAAACAGTGAAGTTTTATAGAAATGTATTTCCGTGAAATTTAAAATGTGGGCCTTATTACCCCCTGGGCCTTATTTACCGCAGGTACCTTATAAGTTAATAGAAAATGTGTATAAAAATAACTATGTATGATACAGAGTTCGCTATAGTTTTCGTTGAAAGTACTTACTTGGAGGTATACAGGACATTTTTTTTCAGAATTATTGTAATAGTAATTCAAAAGTTAAGGAGGGGGGGACGCTCTAATTTTAACTTTGTATTAATATATCTCAAGACTGGGGTGTTCGATCCACATGGTTTTAAGGCAAGTTTTATTGTATTTAAAAATACCTTTTTAACGATACCCCACACGATGGGGTAAGTCGAATTTTTTTTTCGAATTTACTTTTCGATTTATGGGAGGGGGGGGGGAATTATTATTTTTCTATCATTTTAAAAACCAATTCTTGAATTATCACTGTGCATCTCTCCACCAATTTTCGTGGCAATCGGTTCAGAAACGGCGGAGAACGAGCCAGGACAGACAGACAGACAGACATGACGAAACTATAAGGGTTCCTTTTTTTGCCATTTGGCTACGGAACCCTAAAAACAACAAAAGATATTGATGATACCTAAGCAAAACAACAAAATAATCTAATACCTACCTATACTCGAACATAAAATAAAAACTGTTCAAACTCCATTCCAAATTTTCAATACACATCCCATCAAAGGAATTACCAATAACCCCTTACGAATATCAAACAATAATCTAACATCAAAAACAATTGAACAACTCGTGATATCCATCCCAAAGCAACCCTGTTCCATTTCACGAAACAAAATACCAGCGTAATAACTCGAAAACATCCAATAAATTGCATTAACCCAAAACTCTGTTTTCCATTGCCTATAAAAATCAGATATCATAAAAAAAACGTAAAAAACCAACCAACCAATACAGTCGAAGCTACACTTTTATTCGATATAAACTGGCCAATAGAAACGGGGTAAGACGTGTATATTTGCCTCTTTCTAACGCGGTATGTTAGAACGGGAGAGCAAGTGTTGTTTTGTCTCAAGATTCCTGTAGGAGCTAGGATTGCTTTTTTTATCGGTTATAAATGGATGTCGGAGCGTCTGTGGCTGAAACGTTGGCGGGAAAAGAAAATGGAGTTTTATTAATACGGTTTTATAGAGTTGGAAATTTTTATTTTATTTATTTTAATCTTTTAACTTGAGTATTGATCGTGTAAAGAGCTATTCTTAAGCTTTCATTACAAACCATACTAGGTAGTTTCATTTAATGAAGACTAAAACAGTTAACGTTTATTTGATGATATTCAATTCGTTTATTGCAAGATAAATGTTCAAAAGCTAACTTAACTTGGTCTAAGCGACTTAACTTTGCACTTCTTCTTTTGATAATATTACAGTAATTTCGGCAGAATAGAACCCAGAGGTTCAATATTGATCACCACCCTCACCAAACACTTGTTATGAAAGTAAAACATTAGTTCTTAAATAATCCTATAGCAAATTATAGTGAAGAAATCATGGAATCATTCAAATCAACACATTTACCAAATCAATCTCACAAAAGACCTTCTTATAATCACCACTCTTGTCAAATGCGGGTGATCATAAACGCTGAAATTATTTTGAAGGCTATTTATCCTTTAATCAGATTGAGAATCGGACCCTTGGGGCCTTGTATGAATAGGGGTAGAAGAGGGTGACTTAGGTACATCATTATTGTATGTAATAATGCTTATTCTAATATCAATGAAGAGGGCAACTATGTATTTTCAGAACTTATGAAAATTCTAATTTAGTGAAATATATTTGTTAATATCTTCGGTAGAATTGATATTTGGTAATTGTCTTATACTTACCATCATACAAAAGAAGAGCAGTGGTAAACTCTGTAATTTCAGAATTTAAGAAAAATCCAATCTTGTGGAAAAATGTTGGTATGGTATCAGGCTCAGAACAAACAACACTGAAGATGCCTAATGTCCAGCAGTGGACTCAGATAGTCTGATGATGATAAATTATCAGCATCTTATTGTCAAGGGAAAGGCCTCCATCATTTGAATAATGTCTTATGTCAATTAATACAATAATTGTCTTGGTCACCTGCCTTGGAAAACGCGTGTTAGAAAAACCTGACACCAATTTTGCCCGACCCGGGAATCGAACCCAGAACCTCAAAATCATAGCCCGGCACCTAAACCACTAGATCAAATGTAACAAGGCGTTCAAATATTAAAATAAACAATTTATAAAATAAAAAAGCGGCTTTAAAAAACCCCAGTCAAAACAGTAACCGCGTCAGCCGTCAAAAGAATTCGTCTTTTACAGCCTCAAAATTCAAAACTAAACTACGTAAAACGGAACGCTCTCCCCAAGGGGTGAAGGGTGTTACAAAAAACTGTTACCCCAAGGGTAGAGGAGGGTCTGTCACACGCAGACGCCACGCCCAGAAGCTAAAACAATTACCGGAGGAGTGAATCCGATATCGAGTAGGCATTATAACGAGCTCGCCTTTTTAGCGTGGAACGGAATGTAACCCGTTTGAATTTTTGATTTTCGAACGTTCTATCGATGCGTGAATATGTTAGGTGAGGAGTTTTTGGATTAGGGGCAAAAAATACTGTTTTTTTTAACTTAATTAGACATTTTCTTGAGTGATCTAATTTGTGAATTTATTTAAGTGTAACTTAATCGACATTTATTGATAAATCAAACAACATTAGCATAATTAACACTTAATGAATTTGAGGCGAGTGAAAATGACCACTGTTCATGATTTTATTGTAAATCACCAATTAGTTAATTCTTTACTCCCCGCCCAGAAGCTAAAACAATTACCGGGTTAGTGAATCCGATATCGAGTAGACATAATAACAAGCGTGCTTTTTAGCGTGGAACGGAATGTAACGGGTTTGAATTTTTGATTTTCGAACGTTCATGCGTGATGAGGTTAGGAAGGAAAATTGGATTTGGGGCAAAAAAATGCTGTTTTTTAAACTCAATTTTTGTGTGTTTTTGGTAAATCAAACAATATTGAAATATTTTAAATTACAATAAGGACATAAATTATGATTTTATGAAATCATTAAAAATAAGTGATATATTATTTTTAATTTCAATACAGATTACCTACGTTTTATTTTGACATGATCCATAAAACATAATTTTAATAATAACATTTTAGTTTCAATATTTTGGCTCTATGCTTTACAGTAACATTTAAAAATATAAAAATAAATCACGTTATTCTCCCAAAAACATTAGCTTTAAACGAGCGTAACATCCGCATCCGTTTCCCGGTATTCCGAGCGGAAGTTGCTACCATAATGTTTTCGCGGATACTTTTTAATTTTTAAATTATTGTTCCTGACAACAACAGTAGTGGAGGGATTCTTTTTTTGTGGAAACAAAGGAATTTCCTTATTGTTTTTCTGCGTTTTCTCTTAATAATTTGTGTAATAATTTGGTTTAGTCGAGACGAGAATCTGCCCAAGCAACGATCAGGATCATTTTTTTTGTTTTAATTATATAAAATAAGTAACAATCAATCAATATCTTTTCATGTTCACGTACAAACATTTGGACCGATTTCGCTATTGTCTTTGATTTGCTGGTTTTTGTCATCAGAAGAATAAAAACCGAGTAAGATACATATTGTATCTATAATAATTGATTCCTTATTACAATGACGTTTCTGTGCGGGGTCCGCTTTAACCACGATCCAGGATTTGGCGAGTCTGGTTATTACAGTGAATCGGACATTCGTAACCCTTAGAGGGGAACCAGACAGATTGGATCATGGTTACACATTCAGATCTAACTGAACTTACGTCAGAAACTATCTGTTTCCTCACAGTGTTTTTACCTCACCGCCGGTTTAATGACACAAATCCACACATAGATATTAGAAAAATCCAGAGTTGTGCGCCCAGATACTAAACACGGACCTTACATATGTGTGGCGCATTCCGTACCACTTATGAACTCAGATTCCTTTTCCTGCCCTCAAAGATAAAATGTACCAAAAAAACAAAATGTCAACCAACCTGACTATCCTTGAGTCCTAGTTTCTCCGCCAGTTTCTTCCTATCCGGCTTGGAGATGTACTTCTGAACCTGGAACCTTTTCTCTAAGCCCTTACGCTGAAGGTCTGAGAAGACGGCCCGCCTCATCATCCCTCGGCGTGGTTTTCCTGGGAAAAATAAAACATTTACTAAATGTGTATGTCCCAACGTTTTGTCTAGACTAATATTATAAAGATGAAAGATTTGTATTAATGTATGTTACGAATAAACTCAAAAACTACTGGACTGATTTGAATAATTCTTTGTTGGCTAGCTGCACTATCCCCGGTGAACATAGGGTACTTTTGATCCCGGAAATGTGGGGGAAAGGGGGGATATTTGATAAAAGAAATTACGCGTGGGTGAAACGGCAGGCGGAAGGCTAGTTGATTAATAAAATTCTGTTGATTTATCACTTTAACCAAATTGATTAGATGTGATATAAAATGAAATAATGGCTAGATAATAGAATTGAAAAAATCCGACAAAAAGTATTCTTTATCCGCAATAATCTAAATATTTAAAAGGAGAAACTGACTGATTGTCTGTCATATCAACGTACAGCCTAAACGGCTTAACGTACTTGAAAGTAAGGGGCGTAGTTTAGGTACTGTAGAGGTGCATTAAGGAAGGAATTACCGAAATTCCCACGGGAACGTAAAAGTCCGTTCCGAGTCCTCCTCTGTGTCCAAAAATTGAAATTTGTGCTACCCCAAAATTAACGCGAGTGAAGCCGTGGGCAAAAGCTAGTAAAGAACTTAAGATAAAATAGGATAGAAATCTTACCTCTCGAGCTGTGTGCCCACGGAAACCCACCAGGGAGAGGAAACACTTGGGTATGAGCTTGCGTCGGCCGTACTGGAACAAAACAGGACTTAAAACAACAAGAAACACATTTACATATATGATGGGCCCGTTGGTTCAGTGATCAGAGACCTTGGGTACAAAACCAAGGGTCGCGGGTTCGAATCCCGCTAGCGGGCAAAAAGGGGGGATGAACATCGGCATTTGTACACGAGTGTTTATAAACAATGGAGATGGCAATGGCAAACTGCTCCATTATAATTGCCAAGAGAGTTGTTGTGTGTTTGATTTCATACAATGATCACGACCCTTAGTAATGAGGAATACGACTCAAGAAGAAGGTTTATAAAAGTATTTAAGTATGTCTATACTTTTCCTGGCTTAGAGCTTAGTTTGGGACTAGGCAATTGTTGTGTAAGTCTAAGGAATTTACGTTTAACTACAGATTCAACTACTATATATTGTTAATTCTGTTCTTTTTTTTTTATTAAAAAAAATGTACTTTGTTATTAATTTAAGTAATACTTATACCTGTTTTTAAGAAAATAGATATCTTAAACCGTTACTAAAATCAATCAAATCCTTTCAATTACTTGAGAAAATGAAACTTTGTACTTTTCAAAGCAAGCTGTAACATACCATTTAGTGGCAGAACAATTAAAATAAAGAGAAACTGATCTAAAGCATAGTACTGTATAAGTATAGGCTATTGATTGAATTTCTTCAAAATGTTTTCAAGTTCAAATATCAATACCCTTATTTGCCAAAAAGTGCTATAATCCAATCGAGCTTCCAATAATGGGATCCAATACAATGCTTGACCATAGACCTCATACTACTGCCATTTCAAAACAAATCACAAAAAAAACGCAAACAGAAGCACAAAAGGTCTTTTTATTGAACAAAAAAACTCAATGATTTGTGTTCAATAAGCTGTTTAAAGGCAGGTTCTTTAACCAATATTTTTAATAAAAATTTCGTATCGCCATTTTTTTAATAAAAATTGCGTAAGATGGTCTTTTTGGTAACGTATTTTTATTAGATTTTGAGGTTTGCCTTTTTATTTTTCTTTGGTACATTTATTAAGTTGAGTCTTCTTATCAATCGAATCGTGGTTGGGAGATAATCGAACAAGAGTCACCTGATGGTAAGTAATCGCCGCTGCCCATGGACATCAACAACCGCACAAGGGTCGCAGATGCGTTGCCTGCCTTTAAGACCCCCATACCCTTCCTAACTGAGCTCTGGCGACCTTTCTCACCAGCAGAAACATAGCACAACAGTTACGAAGTGCTACTTCACTGCAAAGGCATGTACTTAACTTAGTTCCTTTTAATTGAATCTGTGGTAGGTCTTCTCTTAAAAAAAAGTTAAAAAGCACCACAGACAATATAACAATAGAACGTCTAAAAGACGCGCAAATCTGATACATTTTTTATTAAAAAAAAAAAACAACCAAGCCCACCGCTACGAAAAGCTTAACAAACAACTACAGATTTGAACAATTGAAACAACATAGTAACAAAAGATGGATTTATTGTGTAACTTTTATACGCCCAATTGGGGTCTCCATTGTGTTTTTAATCTATTGCATAAATATTATAGATAATGTGTATTAAATGCGCGTAAAAAAGTTATTTATTGACTGTTTATTTTGTGGTTTATATTTTTTTATGGATTTTTTGTGTTTTTATAGTCTGTGGCTTTGTTGGATGTATGGATGTTGTCTGTGCCTGTTTGTGAGGTGAAGAGAGATTAAGAAATGACGAGCGAAGTGTGAATTGATAATTTTTTTTTTAATGATTGGCCGAGACCTGGAACATGGAATAAAGTGAAAGTTTCATTTCAACTTGCGTTTTTACTGGAAATAATTAAATGCAAGTATTTTGGGTTGTAAAATTAAGATCCTATTGCTTGTCACGATAAAAAAGGGCCAAGTTTTGGATTCTCCTCCTTTAACCATAAGTATTCTCAATTACTGAAGTTCGTAATTATTGTATGAAATTAAATACACAATAAACTGAAAATCAGCGTCTTTGCTTTATGCCTCGACATATTGCCGAGTGACGTGCTGTTTAGTCGTAAGTAACAAGCAACCTTTTTGGAAGTAATTGTTTTTATCTTCTTTTTTTCAAAAACTCTCATTCTTCTTGCTTTCAAAAACTCTTTTGGCGATCATAATGGAGTGTTTTGACATTGCCTTCTCCATTTTACACAGTAACTTGAAGTGCGATAGTTTCTTCACGATGTTTTTCTTCACCGCAGAGCTGGTATTATGATAAACTTTAGGTACCTACTATTAAAAATCATTGTATATTTGTGCAAAAAATATATGTTGTTAATCAATTTGATTCTGCTGAATATATATTTTTTATTATATACTAGCGGCCGCCTGCGACTCCGTCCGCGTGGTTTTCGGTTTCCACATACATAGGTATGTACTATAGCCTAAAGCCTTATAAGCTATAGTCTATGTGTTATTCTGATGTATAAGCTATATTGTGGTAAAGTTTCATTCAAATCCATTCAGTAGTTTTTACGTGAAAGAGTAACAAACATCCATACATCCATACTTACAAACTTTCGCCTTTATAATAGTAGTAGGATGTAGACAATTGTAACAGCTCTAGATTTTGACCTAAAATAAAATAAAAATAAATTGAAAGCTAAAATTACTCTTACCCAAGTACGGATGGTGACAGTGCGCCAATAAATGCTGAAGATGCTGATGCTGTACTGGAATAGGCCTACTGGCTATAGGCTTAGCTATAGGCCACGGGTTGCCCATTATAGGCTGTCTGTATTCTGAAACAAAAATAACCATAATCATCAGCCTGTTACAGTCAAATATTGGGTCGTCCTATATTTTAAGGTGGCGCGCGGGAGATCAATTAAACAATTACTGTCTACTTTAGAAGACCGGTTAGTCTATCTATACTAATATATAAAGATGAATAGTTTGTTTGTTTGTTTGAACGCGCTTTCATTTAATTTCTGTGTTGGATAGTCCATTTGACGAGGAAGGAGGATATTTTGGAAAGTTTCCAAATTCAATGCTCGTCGAATCCACACACAGTCCATCTTGGTCTCGCTTTGGCCATCTTGAATTAAAAAAAAGAAACGTACGTAAGTTTGACACTGTTTCTTGTCAAACTGACAGAAAGCACAAATGCACACATATGTGTGTGTGTAATACAGCGTTGCCGGAATGGCAAAACGCCTGGCCAATGCAAAACTCATGTTTTTGAATATTGCGAAAAAAAATTTAATCACTTAATGTACATGACTGTTTCTTTATAGCTTCATGAAATATTACTAACACATTTTTTACGTTAAATTAAAGCACAAAAAGGGTACTTAAGTTGCACTAAAGCTTTTTGGACAACTTTTTTTCACGAATTTGCCCTAGAGTCTCCTGGCAACATTGATTTTAACTTCCGTCATTCTAGTTTATTTTTTAAACTAGCAAAGATAAAATGTTCGTTCATCCGACGACATTGACTTGCACCCGTTTAGAATAAGTAGTTTCTATCTAATAAATGTATTTTACGAAAAGGAATGAAAATTAACAAAAAATAAAAATACGTATGTTTTAGTTTTTGAAAATCTTTCGTATGAGTAAATAAAAATAGTACATGAAAAAAAAATAATGTTATCAATTCTCGATATCTCGATTCTCGATAGCAGAGGTCGTTTTACAAGATTTTCTGCCCTCTATTATTATAAATCTGTACAGAGAATACCCTAATAGCTTCGTATTTAAATACTACAACACACAATACCTCTAAAACGAAGCTTAATTACACCAAAGCCATGGGTAGTTTAAATTACTTAATACAAGCAAGTCAAAAACAAAATGTACGGGAATATGATTAATGGTCTCACAAAGGCTGTGCGATATATTAGGTGAAGTGTGGGTTTGACAGCGGGGGTAAGAAATGTGCTTGGTTCGAGTCACGGGGGCGGGCGGGGATGTTTTTTTTTGCATAGATTAAAATATATAACTTTAAACTTTCGCGTTGCATTATAATTATTTAACACTAGCGGCCGCCCGCGACTCCGTCCGCGTGGATTTCGATTTCCAATAGCCTAAAGCCTTCCTCGTCAAATGGACTAGCAAACCCAAAAATATTTTTTAAAATCGGACCAGTAGTTCCTGAGATTAGCGCGTTCAAACAAACAAACAAACAAACTATTCAGCTTTATATATTAGTTTATTACGTTATTAGTATAAAGTATAGGTTTAGATTTCCCCCCGCTATACTTCGAAATTGGCACTAAAATAAGACCGACCGTCGCTTCTTAGAGCGAGGTTTCCCTGAGTTGTATTCCTCATTACTGAGGGTCGTGATCATTGTATGAAATGAAACACACAACAATTCTCTTGGCAATTAAAATGGAGTGATTTGTCATTGCTTTCGCCATTTCACACACTTACTCATAGTGTGTAGGTTTCCTTACGGTGTTTTCCTTCACCGTACAGCTGGTATGAAATAACGGATTTTTGATAATTCAGCTAAAAAAACCCGCCAAGAGCGTGTCGGACACGCCCATGAAAGGGTTCCGTAGCCATAAGATGGTCCAACCGCTTGACACACCAAAGGTGGGGAGAGGGATGCTCTAATTTCTCGAGACTGGGGGGTTTGATCCACATGGTTTCAAGGCAATTTTTGTTGTATTTAAAAATACCTTTTTAACAATACCCCACGCGATAGGTAAGTCGATTTTTTTTTTTGAATTTGCTTTTCGCTGTATGGGAGGGGGGTGGGGGTAAAAAATATTTTTTCGATTATTTTAAAAACCGATTCTTGAATTATCACTATACATCTCTCCACCAATTTTCGTGGCAATCGGTTCAGAAACGGCGGAGAACGAGCCAGGACAGACTGACATGGCGAAACTATGAGGGTTCCTAGTAGACTACGGAACCCTAAAAATGGAATAATTTCTCGCGTTTTCCCAAGATTTCCTCTCACTTCGCTGCTCCTTTTGATTGTAGCGTTATGAAAAGTATCCTATAATATGCCCAGGAGTATGAATAATAATTGTACCAAGTTTCGTCAAAATCCGTCTAGTAGTTTTTGTTTTTGTAAAAAACACACAGACAAACAGACAGACAGAGGAAAATTTTACTGATTGCATTTTTGGCATCAGTATCGATCACTAATCAGCCACTGATAGTTATTTTAAAAATATATTTCATGTACAGAATTGACCTCTCTATAGATTTATTATAAGTATGTGTATGGAAGATGTGAAAGTTTGTTTGTTTGGATGTTTGTCCGTCAATCACCCTGAAACTACTGAACGGATTTTTATGACATTTGGTATACAAGCAGAGTATGGGCTGTCTTAGGTGATAGGACTTTTTATACTGATTAAATGCTCGCACAGGAACCATGATTACGCGGGCAAAGCCGCGGGCGGAAGCTAGTATAGAAATAAATTAGATTTTAAGCCACAAAAAACCCTTGAAAACTATTTAGACGGTTTTGCAAGTCATATTCAATAACTTTATGTCTGTAAAAAAATAGCCAAATAGATCATGTCCCCGCTCCCTCTCCTACCTTAGACCACACACCACGGCACCCTCTCATTGTATTTACGCCGGTTGTTAGCCGATTACGACGGTGCGGGGCGAGATCAAGTAATTGCCTCCAATCTTTGATGCGCTATCATTTTGATAGGACCGGATTTCGTTCTCATTTAAAACGTTCATAGCTATCGACGCGTTTATATTAATGTGGGAGACTTAGATAATATTTAGGTACTTACGTTGTGATTTTGGCGCCCAACGCGGGGCTCACAATGTAACAATCAATATATTGTGGTGACCAACGTGGGGTTCACGTACGCTGTGTATTTTTTCTTATATTAACATTCTTTGTCATTGAATATTAAAAAGAGATAAAGTAATTGCCTCCAATCTTTGATGCGCTATCATTTTGATAGGACCGGATTTCGTTCTCATTTAAAACGTTCATAGCTATCGACGCGTTTATATCAATGTGGATTGAAAATTTACTTACATTGTCATTATGGCGCCCAACGTGGGGCTTGGGTTGAAAACCCCAAGTTGGGCGCCACAATTATTACTTAGATAAAGGTTTATTTGTGAAAATATAGTTTTTTACATGACGTCAAAGTACGAGATCAAGTAATCGCCTCCAATCTTTGATGCGCTATCATTTTGATAGGACCGGATTTCGTTCTCATTTAAAACGTTTATAGCTATCGCCGCGTTTATATTAATGTGGGATGAAGATTTACTTAAATTGCAATTTTGGCGCCCAACGTGGGGCTTGGGGTTGAAAACCCCACGTTGGGCGCCACATATATTTGGATAAAGGTTTATTTGTGAAAATACAGTTTTTTACTATGACGTCAAAGTAAGAGATCAAGTAATTGCTCCAATCTTTAATGCACTATCATTTTGATAGGACCGGATTTCGTTCTCATTTGGAACGTTTATAGCTATCGACGCGTTTATATTAATGTGAATCGAAAATTTACTTAAGTTGTAATTGTGCCGCCCAACGTGGGGCTTGGGTTGAAAACCCCACGTTGGGCGCCACATATATTTGGATAAAGGTTAAAATTAGAAACAAAGAAAAATTCATCAGATCTCGTGCCTCAGGCAAGCGCTCTGAACACTAAGCTACCGAGACCGTTAGTAGACCTGACGAATTTCTCCTTGTTATTTTTGCTAAACGCTAAGAATGCGTTATATAATACCTAGCATTTAAAAATGCTATAATAAAATATACAAAAATGGATAAAGGTTTATTTGTGAAAACACAGTGTTTTATAATGCCGTCACACTACGAGATCAACTAATTGCTTCCGATCTTTGATGCGCTATCATTTGG
Organism: Nomophila noctuella; assembly: GCA_958496325.1. Lineage (NCBI taxonomy): Eukaryota > Metazoa > Arthropoda > Insecta > Lepidoptera > Crambidae > Nomophila > Nomophila noctuella. The sequence continues at coordinate 1,677,794 of OY292511.1, read as the reverse complement.
ATAGGACCAGATTTTGCTCTCATTTAAATTAAATTAGCTTAGATTGTAATTGTGGCGCCCAACGTGGGGGTTAATCAATTAACCTATATCCAAGTAAATGTGATGTACACAAGAGAGGCAAAATCAGTAATTGCCGCTTAGTTTTATCTAGCCCTTTGCCTGAGTGCTATCTAAGTCTACAAAACACCTCTAAATATTTTCACAAGGAACAAAAATCAAAGAATATCAATTTAATTTTAACATAACCTCAAAATCACACCCAAAAGCACCCTCAAAAGATACATTTACACGCCGAATTTTAACCAAAAAGTCCTTTTTAAAACACCTCTGTGACAATAAAAGGCTATTAAACCGAGTCCCGGAGTAATTTGAAAATCTGCTCGCAGCGGGCGGCGGAATCAATTATTTTGTCACCTAGGGACTCTTGGGTATCGAGTGTTATGTAGAATCGGTTGTTTATTTAGTTCTTGTTATAGAATTGAAGAGTTTTTTATAAATAGGGTGTAACAAAATATACTGCAAATATACTAACGTAACAAAATATATTAAGGGCGAATTGTTTTATTGCCAATGTAATATCCATTCGGATAAAAAAAGTCAATTAATGCCTACCAAATTTTGCATGTCCTGCCTTGGCCAACTTGCTCTTTTCGTCCTGTGAGCTTCGGCCCCTCTCCACCACGTTGCTTATGGGGCAGGATGAGCGTAGTAATTGTATTACACTGATAAGACATGACCAGCTGTCTCGCATAAGACAAAAATTTTACTTACTTCAATTATTCACTCAATCGATTTTGTTGATTTTCTCGGAAACTAGCGTGTTATCATTGATTTTATACTTATAAAATGATTTACATTTCCACTATACAGTTCGCCCTTAAAATATTTGCAGTATATTTTGTTACTACTTATACATATATGTATAATATAATAGAGAGGCAAATGAACAAGCGAGTCACCTGATGGTAAGTGATCACCGCTGCTTTTGGTCCTGCGCCTGATCTCTATGATCGTGTTAGATAGCTGTCCCACCGAACTATGAGAATGAAGGAATAGGGAGTTCACCTGTGCTTGCGCACTCACTTGTGCTCTATAATATGTATATCCTGCGTACCTAGTTGATCGTAATATCGGTCGCCATGGTCAAAAAACAGCCGAAAGGCTATTACTAAATATGCAAAAAAAAATTACGATATAATAAACAACGAATTTCTGAAAATAATCATTTAAAAGGTCAAAAGTAAATCAAAGATTTTTTTGGTATTTCAAGACATTCGACAAAACTGCTCCTTACGCAAAAAAAAAATTATGACTGTTATAAATTACAACACACTATTCTATAATTAATAAAACAGTCGCCATTATGTTCAATTAAAAAAAAGATCGGCTAGAGAAAACGATGTACCAATCCACGCAACGTTATAACGATCACCGAACCGTTATTTAATAAACTGTTAATAGGAACGGTATTTATAGCCTGTTGTTATTTGGGGTAGGCGCGAAAATAATTGATTTGGGGACGCCGCGTGGGGACAACCTTTTTAAATTGCCGTACTGAAGCAATAACTTTGTATAAATACTACATTTGTTCGACGTGCCTGTTAGTCTAGTCGTCAGAGACCCTGGCTACGAAACCAAGGGACGCGGGTTCGAATCCCGCTAGGGGCAAATGTTTGTGTGATGAACATCGGCATTTGTACTCGAGCCATGGATGTTTATAATCGTATTTAAATATGTCTATCCGTACCCTAGCATCCATAGTGCAAGCTTCGAGCTTAGTTTGGGGCTAGGCAATTGGTGTGTTACTCCAATGAATTTGTTTTTTTATTTACATATTTGGTACTGTATTGTGTTTGAAGACTATAACTGTTATCACGTTTAACACGTGGTACCAAATAGTAGTAACCTATAGTGCCAAATAGTAATTTCTTAAGAGAGTTGTGCTTAGTGGAACTTCCACTCGTATGAGCCGCTCGTTGGTAAGTACCTTACAGAAGACCACAGTCAAGTAGCACTTCGTAACTGTTGTGCTATGATTCTGCTGGTGAGTAAGGTCACCAGAGCTCAGTGGGGAGGGTATGGGGTCGTAAAGGCAGGCAACGCATCTGCGACCCTTGTGCCGTTGTTGATATCCATGGGCAGCGGTGACCACTAACCATCAGGTGACTCTCTTGTTCGTTTGCATCCCCATAACATGAAAAAGTCGTAGTCTTACGACACCCACGGAAAGATATGAGTGAAAAGTAACTTAAGATTTTAGACTTTCGCGTTGCATTATGACACTAGTATTATTTAACGGGACTTAACGCGAAAACTTTTCACGTTAAGTCCCGTTAAATAATACTAGTGAAAAGTAACTGTTGGCACTACATGACAACTCAGATCTTCCACCCAAAGCTAGATGGCAATGGAAATTCAGACACTTTATTTTAATACGGAACCCTAAAAGGGTTCTTTTTTAAATCCCTTTATAAAATTAACTACGGGTGTGCACGGCTTTTGCTGCATTGAATGACGTTTAAAATCCGAAACACTTGAGATAACAAAACGCAATCTTTTCTCCCTTTCTAACAATAGGCAGATATCTTCCTTCTTTGTCTAACAATAGACCAGTAACCGCATGATAATGGGATGAGCAAAAAAATAATCTCTGAAGGATTCATTTTGATCCGACGTAAATACAATAGTACATAGTTTGTGTTGGTTTTTCTAATAACATGATGGTTATGAGATTGAACAAATTTACTTTAAATTGGCTTGTAGAGAGTAAAGAAATGATTTGAAATGGCGAGAATACCTTTGCTTTTGCATTTCATAAAATAATTTTGAAATGACCGTCAAAGTTCTTTTTTATTAAAAAATATTTAAATCACCATGAAATCCGATAAAAAATTATCGAGATAATTGAAGTTTTTTTATCTGAAATATTTATTTTCATAGCATTATGTAGTTACTAGCGGCCGCCCGCGACTCCGTCCGCGTGGATTTCGATTTCCAATATCCTATGTGTTATTCTGATGTATAAGCTATATTGTGGTAAAGTTTCATTCAAATCCATTCAGTAGTTTTTACGTGAAAGAGTAACAAACATCCATACATCCATACATCCATACATCCACACTTACAAACTTTCGCCTTTATAATAGTAGTAGGATTTATCCACTTGCTCTGTTTTCAATTATGAATATAAAAAAATAAATATTACTTACTTTTTATTTAGGAGAGTAAAAACGATTCCTTTGCAAAAAATATATACTTTAGCCTTCAGACATTATTACATGAGAATCAATGTATTCTGACCACATAAAAACATCGGTTAAGATCGATTCTCAAACTCTCCAATTTTCCCTATCCCCACCGCGAAATATAATTACTTATTAAATTAATTCAATGCAAAAATTAAAATCGTTTTACGGGAAGGGAGAAGTTTTCCGAGTCACGCCTCCATCGCCCTTAATACTTAAATACACCCTTGGGTGTTATTTTACCCTAGTATAATATTGTTTAAGGGAATCCGAAGTTTGCGAGGGGATGGGGAATCTTAGGGATAATTTTTGTCGATTAAAGGTCATTTCTTATTTGATTTTGATAATTGATTTGAGTTTCATCGTTTATAATTGGATATTCACAAATACAGATCTGAAAACATTACATTTAGTGATTTAAATTTTAAATAAAAAAATAAATAATTCACAACATCACATACATTTGTTAAGCACTTGTGGTACAGATATCAGAATCAACAGTGGTATTGAAATTGTATTCAAATCGATACATATAACACCCAGACCAAGACAAAAAGACATGTTCAAGCACACAAATGTTTGTCCTGTGCAGAGATCGAACCCGCAACCTCTTGTATAACAGGCAACATCTTGACCATAACACCAAGCGGGTCGTCAAAAGTACGTGTTCGGTTGTATGTTGTCATATATTATTTTAATTATCAGAATTATTTTTAGCAACACGTTTGGGCGCCAGAACAAAAAAAATATTGGCGCCCAACGTGGGGCACAATTTTTATAAAATATTCTGCGAATTAAAATCAAACTAGTTACAATGAAACAGTAGTTAAAATTAACCCGCTATAAACTTCAAACATACGTAACCTGTATGAACACCGCAGGTACGGCATGAATAGTGTTGTCAAACACGGAACACAACCCGCGCCCTCGTGATAATTACAACTAACCACACGCGGCACTCATGTACTGGTAGTAGTGCGGGGATTTTCGGTAGTTTGAATTTTTACCGGCAAATACCGGTTTTTTCGAGATCTTGGTAGAATAGTTATTTTATGTGTTTGAATATTTACATGAACAAATACCGCTTTTCTGAATAAACTTATGGGGCGTCAACGTGGAAAAATTTCGGCTACGAATATTTTAGGTTTCGTTATCTTAGTAGGTAACAGATTCACAATTTTAGAGTTGTTTAAAGTTTTTAATAAAAACCAATGGCTACAAAGCCAAGGGTCGCAGTTTCGAATCCCACTTGCTTGGGGCAAATGTTTGTGTGATGAACATCGACATTTGTGCTCGAGTCATGGATGTTTATAAAAAAGTATTTAAGCATGTCCATCCGTTTCCTTGCATCCATAATTTGGTTTTGGGCTAGGCAATTGGTGTGTTAGTCCATGGCATTTATTTCTTTAATTTTAAATGCTATTTGAATTTATTGCATTTATTTATTTAGTCCTGCCTGAGCCACTTCATATCAGGTAGACCCTGAAAAATCCCTTGTTTATAATTTAAAAAATTATAGATGAAGTTGTTTTTTCTTATTTGAGTAATTTTTACTTTATATTTAACTAAGCATGTAAAAATTGCTTAAAATAAATGTACAAAAAGTAACAAGAACCGGTTTTTCCCACCACTAGTGCGTTAATACGACGACGCAGCCGGAACACGCACTAGCGCTACGTGCCTGGAATGCGTACAGTTTTACAGTTACGCGGTTTTGTCATGCGCCTGTTTAATAGCCCGTAAAGTGTAAGTTTACATGTTAAAAAACGGTTAAGTTAAAAATCAAATATATTCTAAAAACTAGAACACAAAAGATCGGAATATAATTTGTTTTTAAGTTAAACGCTTTTTTTAATGTGCACTGAAGACTAGAAAATAAATAAATAGTTACTTTACCTATCAACCTACCTAGGTGGTATTAGACTAAAATAAAAACATGAAGAACATCAATTTCTTTTTTTAATATTTCACAACATCACATAGGTCCATTGATTTGACTTCGTGTTAAGTAGATTAAGCACTTGTGTTACAGACATCAGAATCAACAACAGTGGTGTTAAAAACACACTTAAATAGATACAAATAACACCCAGACCAGGACAAACAGACATGTTCATGCACACAAATTTTTCCTGTGCGGGAATCGAACCCGCCTCTTGTATCAACTAAACGTCTTTACCAAGCGGGTCAAATAAAAAATGGCGGAATTGTTAATTTACTAATTATTCAATTCCTGTGAGTAACACACCAATTGCCTAGCCCCAAACTAAGCTCGAAGCTTGTACTATGGATGCTAGGGAATAGATAGACATACTTAAATACCTTTATAAACATCCATGATTTGAGTACAAATGCCTAATATCATCACTGTTGCGTGTAAGAAAATATTTCTTCGAGTTGTCTACTCTATACGGAGTAATAATTCCTCAATGTCATACAAGCTTTCATGACTAGTTAAAGTCTTATTGAAAAGTTATAAAATAAGCCCTTTGATATACATTCCAGCTTCAAGTATAAAGAATTTTGCCAACCCTGATATTTATGGGCTATTCCACCACGCACCAATTTTACGAGTCCGTAAAAAAATCCGCCAAATCTTACTAATATAAACTCCGCAGTTCAGATTCGTAAAAAAATACCAAAAGCCTTATAACTTACGTGTTAAGATCTCAAATCGAACGAAAAACAATTCTTATAACGGAAAAAGTTTCCCGCGTTCCACGGAGTGAATTCGAAATTCGAATATTATCGCAATATGGCGTCCTATGACATGTTAATACGGATTCGGGCCGATATGCATAATTTTATAACGTTCGGTCGTTGGTTTTTCCGATTTCGGAGTTGTGGACTAGAATTCTTGATTTCGGGATTCAATATTTGATATTTTCAATGCGTATTCCTTCTGCGTTTTGGGCGTTTGTTCCCATTTTTATGTTTGTCGTTATCACGCATTCTTTTTTCGAATTGTCACACCCATTGCGGAAATACTCCTATTTATTACTAGCGGCTGCCCGCGGCTTCGTCCGCGTTTCAGATACCTTTTCTTCGCAATAAAAGGTATGTTTTTTCTCAGGTTCTAAAGATCTATGCAAAATTCGAAAAATCCAGAGGTGTGGGCCCGGAGTCGAACCACGGACCTCACGTATGTGAGGCGTGGTCCGTACCACTAGGCCACCATAGCCCACCGCTCAAATAAAACAACATACAATGAGGATCTAGTGGATCTAGCGGCAGTAGTTAGGCGTAGGGTCTAACTGGTATGTGATTGGTGAATTTTGACATGACATTGACAGACACGTCAAAATACACCAATGACATAGCAGTTAGACCTCACGCCTACGTATTGCCATCTAGCGCATTTTTCAAAACACCCTCATTATTGAGCTTTATAATTCAGGCGATAATTTTGTTCGGCGCACAAACAAACCAGCTTTTGCCAGCGAGAATATTAACGTAGAAAGCAACCGCAAAGCATTATTAACGAGTGCGTCTGTCGCATCACACCGCATAACAGACAATATTAACATACCACCGGATAATCTACTATCTCTTATTCTAGCGTTTATAATTAACTAGCGACCCGCCCCGGCTTCGCACGGGTGCGACTAAATTTATCAGCGATTTTTCGAAAACCTATGTGGCAAAATGTGCCATTGGCCCGGCGGTGTGGGAAAACACCGTGAGGAAACCTGCACATTTAGATAGCTTCCGACTTTGGTTCAGTTAGAGCTGAATGTGTAACCATGATCCATTCTGTCTGGTTCCCCTCTATGAGTTACGAAGGTCTAATGGCAGTCGCTTCACTGTATAAACCAGACTCGCCAAATCCTGGATCATGGTAAAAGCGGACCCCGCACAGAAACGGGATAAACGCTAGGAAAAAGAAGAATTATAATGATCATAAGAGCTGCATCTAGCTCCGCGGTAGCTCTAGGACTCTCAGAGAGAATATCATAGACAAATTTTAAAATTTGGAAAGTACGTAGTTAGAGGCCAGTGAGCGCGCTGGTTCGATCTTTCCAGCCATCATGGAGGCCTGAACATCCATGAAGGCTGGAAGGGAACGGCACCGTTACATTGTAATATCTCCCAACGACCGTCAAACACACCTGCCTCACTCTAACGCTACAATAATTCTCTCCATTTCACTCATTCGATTGGTTTCGCGTTTTCCCAACGATTTTCAGGGTTGTCATCACAATAGGGTGAAAGTATTAACTTTTTCTTACATGCTTTTCTTTCACACAAACATTCTTGATTACTTGGTCATCATGATTGCTTGAAATTAAATACAATTACTTTATTGGCAACTAGCGGCCGCCCGCGACTCCGTCCGCATGAATTTAAGTTGCCGTACACATAGTGTTATACTATAGCTAAAAGCCTCCCTCGGCAAATGGACTATTCAACACCAAAATATATTTTTTATTCGATCCAGCAGTTCCTGATTGAAGCTCGTTCAAATAAACAAACAAACTAACTAGCTTTATAACATTAGTAAAGATTATAATTATCTCTTTCTAGGGGCCAGTCTCGACTCTACACGGGAGAGAAGTAGGTATACCTACTTACTAAATAGTCCAAAACATTATATACTATGTTACTCAGTGTTATTGTAGTTAACTAATGTAAAATATTTTCTGAGATCGGTCTAAAGCTTTTTGAGTTTATGAGTAAGTACTTTTTAAGGTATTTCTCATGATTTACTAACTAAGACTAATTTATATCAAAATGGAACATAATTATGCCAAATTCGTCGGTTGTTTAAGCCTGTTACAGATAGACAAATATCTAAAAAAAATAACATATAAGGGAACATTAACTGAAATAACTTCGAACTAACAAAACAAAAATCCTAAGTCAATAATTAACAGAAAGTTGATTAAACATAAAAAAAATAACGGTGACATTAACGCGTTATTAATAACGCTATCGGCTATAACTTATAACGGTTCCCGACATCTTAATTCACTGGCAGAAAGTCGCAATATGGCGGACTTTTTCAATAAAACTGGTAACATCTGGCGAGACACTTAAGCCTGGGGGCGGGAAAGGGATAGAATAACACAAAAAGTACCACGCTAGAAAGAGAGGGAAGAACTAGGGTCCACGGCGGAATTAATATGTCTTTTCTTAACATTTTCGTAGGACGGAGTCGTGTATTGATGTTGGTTTCTCTATTAATATTATTTTTTGTTGTCTGAGCTATTAGAGGCTGTTACGGCACAATTAGGGGATGATATTAGATATTATTGATTTTGACAACACATGACGGCAGCAATTAGCTTTGGGGTAGTATTTTTGACGGTGGTTGTTTGTTTGATTCCTGAAATGATTTTGGTTGGTAGTAGCGGTATATTTACGACTAGCGGCCCGTCACGCGGCTTCACCTGCGTCCCGAGGGAAGTACTTTCCGTATCGGGATAAAATATAGCCTATGATACTCAGGGTGAATATAGCCTTTCAATGGTCAAAGAATTTTTGAAATCGGTCCAGTAGTTTTTGAGTTTTTTGTTACATACAATAAAACAAATCTTTCTTCTTTATAATACTATTGTATAGGTAGATATAACTGTAAATCCGTTTATGCTTGTAAAACTTAGAGAGACGAACTTCTTAGCTATCCATGGATTCTCCGTGCGGGTGCCGGGTCCATCGCGTGGAACAGAGAGGAACGCCAGTAGGCGCCTGGTTCAAAAATAAATTGTATTTTAATGCTAGTCGGTAAATTGAGTATGAATGTTACCTCCCGTCTTGATGCATTATCATAAAAAAATAAATACAATAATGTTAATAAACTAAGTTAAGCGTTCCGAGATATCCGAATACTAGCCACACAAACATTTTCATTTTAATTTCAAACGACTAAATGCGAAGAATACATTTCAATATAACGAACAAGAGTTGACCTCACGGTGCTTTTCGGATATGCCAAGTAAGTATGAAATCGGATGAAAATAGTGCATCTCTCATACAGCTTACATGAAATACAATTTATTAATTTGTTCGATCGTTCTAAAAAAATAAAATTATATATTAAAAAAATAACCTTTCAAAGTCCCACTGCAGGGCAAAAGTCTTCTTCATTTCAATGTTTTTTTCATTACAACGTTGTCCAAAATACATAATGCCTATGCACCGATATAAAAAACATAGTTTACGCATAATGCCAAGCGTGGTGAGTTATCACCATGCTTGCCATACGCAGATTTGTGGTTACAAACCCGGACTGAAATAAATCCGGCCGTGTTCGGAAAAACCGGTACATTTGCCCGATCTGAAAATCTAACCAAGGCCTCAACACTGCATCCCCGTATTTAAACCACTTGATCATTGAGGCAATATTTACAAGTATCAGTAAAGTAAAGTATCAACCTATTAATATCCTACTGCACGGCAAAGGCCTCCATCATTTGAAATCGTGTTTTCGTTACAAAGATGTGTTTTAGCTCAATCAGCAAGATTGCCAAATGGGTATAGGTAATCACAAACCCGAGCAATCTTCGGAGAAAACGGCACATTTTTTCCTGCCCCAGGAATCGAACACACAACCTCAAGACCACGGTCCGGTATTTAACCCAATAGACCATTGAGGCCACGAACACAATATTTTATGGAACGGAGCGGAGGAGCGAGGCCCGCTGGCACCGGAATTATTTTATGCTTAAAAGGAGTCTTCGAATACTGATTTACAATAAGTCATTACTTGTGTAAATCAGTATTCGAAGTGTGTTACTGAAATTATTTTTATTTTTTTTCCATTTTCACAATATGTTTAAAAGTAACGTTATTATAACGTTACGGTATCCGGGCGTAGTTTATAAAACGGTTATCGATTCGCGGCTGTGGGCGGCGCGCGCGGGCCCGCCTTCTTCGCGGCTTGGCGCCGCCGCTACACTCTTTGATAGCTAGCTAGCGGTAGACTGCGGATTTGTCTATTTTGTCAAGACCACAGAAAAGATAATTTATTTTTTCTGTATTTGAAACCATTGATAATTAATTAGCAAGCTAGTGGTAGACTGCTATTCGTCTGTTTTTTTAAAACCACCGACGACGACACGACAATTTATTTTTTCTGTGTTTAAAACCACTGTCAATTAATTAGCAAGCTAGTGATAGACTGCGGGTATGTCTATTTTTTCAAGACCACTGAAATGACAATTTATTTTTTATGTGTTTGAAACCATTGTCAATTAATTAGATATCATAAACTTAATACAAAAATGGGCTTTGGCTTAATCACCACGCTTGCCAAATGCGACAAACCCGGACTGTGTTCAGAAAATCGACACAAGTTTTGGAACCTAGACCTCGAGACCACGGCTCGGTACTTAAACCACTAGACCATCGAGGCGTACCCATCTTTGTTACTTGCCCTGCAGTGGGACATTAAGGGTCGTATTAATAAATCAACGCACTCAACTCTGAGATCGAACTTGAGCGCGAACTTGAGGTCCTGTTTTGTATGAGAATGTCATATCAAGTTCGCACTCAAGATCGAGCTCAGAGTTGAGTGCGTTTATTAATACGAGCCTTAGAGGCTGATACTTTACATAGGTATTCTTATTGTTTATTCTGCAAGCTCCAACTAATTCAGCTATGCTAGTTAAACTATTCGAAATATTGTTTCTGGGCTTAGTTTTTACAGGCACTTTTACTATATTATCTACTATCAATATGAATCTAAAAACTGTATTAATTTTGTGAAACTTCATCAATACACAAGGCCATTCAGATAGCTTCAGATATCATACACGCAATCGTCAATATACAAAATTACGGACTGATGATTTGCCAGGCCCGTTGGTCGAGTGGCTAAAAACCCTGGCTACAAAACCAAGGGTCGCGGGTTCGAATCCCGCTAGGGGCAAATGTTTGTGTGATGAACATCGGCATTTGTACTCGAGTCATGGATGTTTATAAAAGTATTTAAGTATGTCTATTCGTTCCTTAGCTTCCATAGTACAAGCTTCAAGCTTAGTTTGGGGCTAGGCAATTGGTTTGTTAGTCAAAGGCATTTATTTATTTATTTATTTATTTTTTGTTATAAGAATATTCACTGATTTACTAATACGGAAAGTCGTTTAGCTTAAAATAAATGAATTACTTATTATAACTGATGCGGCTGAATTGAGGTAAATGAAAAACATTATGACGCAAGAATTATCGGAAGCTACTTAAATGTAATCGGGTGGTTACTGTAGGACATTAGGTTAGGACATTGCAAGCTTTGAATCACCTGATTATCCAATAAGAATAATGATTCCATGCTTCGGAAGGCACGTTAAGCCGTTGGTCCCGACTATGATCCAAATGGTCTAGTTTCCCTTGTAACGGAGGTCAGACGACAGTCGCTCCATTGTCATAATGAAGCCGGTCAATTTAGGATCATAGTCGTAGCCAGTGTTGTTACAGAAACTAGAATGTAGACATCCGCGGATGAAGAAGCGGATGCGGATTATTCGAATTTCAGATTTTTCACTCTATCTGCTAAAAACCGCATGAAAATCGGTTGCGTAAATTTAAAGATATTAGCATACATATACGGACAGGTAGAAAAAAGCAACTTTGTTTTATACTTTGTAGTTATTCAATAGTAAACGGAGTATTAGTTTGAGCAAGTCGGCAGGAGCTTGATGGGTAAAAGATCGATTCAAGTGGCGAGCGTTTGACGAGGCTCATATTCGCCAAAGGGGGATCATTTTACTCATTTTTAATTTTAAATAAGTAGGATTTTAAGTTGATGCTCTCAAAAGATACGTAAACGTTATAATATTTACCTGATATTTTTAAATTGATTAGCTTTTAAGTGTTTTACTGGTCTTCATCCAGTACCTACACTGCCGCCCGCAAATTTGCATATGACTGCAAATAAACTGTGCTCTTTCCCAGGGTCCGAAAATTTTCGATGCCAATTTTTTTTAGTGTCGTTTGAGAGGTTTGAGCAGGAAAGCGTAACAGACAGACAGAGTGACATTCGCGTTTATAATATTAGTAGGGGTGTAGTTAAAACTTTCAACAAAAACTTACCATTAACATTACTGCTTTTCGGCGCGTCCTCCCTATCACCCAAAATCGCACTGACACTGAACTTCAATGTAGGCTTCTTCTGCTCAGTAAAATCATCGCAACTCCTCACCAGATCATCAGTAAAGCCTCTCTCTTTAATTTCCGCTTCATCTCCAGAATTTTCCTGATAACTGTGAAGGTTGAAACGTTTTTCTAACTCTTCTAACCTCCTTAGACCTGATTTCTTACAAGAAAACGGCGGGCAGTCGAAAGACCCGCAATTTTGACAGCGTCGCGCCAAATTCGGTATGTTCAAAACCTCTTTGTCGTTTCGTTCTTCATTTCTATAGTAATCGTTGTTGTAGTAAACCTGCTCATTCTTAACAGGATTGAAAGATTCCTCATCTCTACTTTTTGAATCCTCGTCGTCGATTTTAGATTCTTCAATCGATTCTTCATTCCTATTCCCATCTTCTTCTTCAGCCATTTTATTATCTTCTGCGTCCGGAGAATTTTCTCTAGAATAACTCTGCCGTTGTAAAACGTAGTTCTCAAGCTGTTGGTTCAGGTATTGATTGTGGAAGTTGACAGTTTTCTGCTGGTGCAAAATGTTGTCAACCAGGAAAGGTGATGACATATTGAACGGCCCACTTGTTTTGTTATAGCATAAGTTCTGGATCGTTTTCAACATAATGTTATGGTCCAAAGTCTTCTGATTGACGAAAGGGTTCAACTTTAACGGTCCATTTTTGCCATCAGACGGGTACATTGTAAAGTCATACTCTCAAAAATAAACGCACTTTTATTTTCTTCGCGAAACATGTAACGGGTATTTGTAACGTTATTGATAAAGGTATTTGAAAACACGGCACTGAGAAAAAAAAACGTCATAAAATTCGAAAACGGAAATGTCAGATTTGAATTCGGAGTCGGTCCGAAATTCGGTATGGACGTGTTCACGGTGGTGCGTTCGAGACCGAACTGAGCCCGTTTGGGAGTGGTTCTTAAAGGGGCGTGATATAGGGGTGGCTTTTTAGCCACGCTTTTGTGTTTCCGCGGCAAAAATACATTGACCCATCGCCTTAAAAGCTGCGCACTTATTACCTTTCCCTACGACTCATATTGGCTAAAACGGCGGGTTTTCTTACACTGGTCGCTTAAGTCACTTACAAGATTGTAAAAGCGAATGTTTCAGAACCATTTTGAAACCTATTTTGTTGCTTTTAAGGTCGATATTACAGCCATTAAGTGGGAAATGATATTTGCAGTGTTTATCGCGACAACTTGCGGCAGTGTGTTATATTCATAGCGGGAAGAAAGGATGTGTATTTTTGTTAGAATTTTGTTTCTATTTTTTCTGGGCGGCCATGTTTTTTATAGTCGTCATTAGAGGATTAGATTTTTCCTGTAGGGTCGTTTTGTTAGTATATTAGGTTTTATTGTACACGGAAACAGGGTCACTTTATAACAGATCTTATTGTAGGTAACTACAGACTTACATAGTTCTAACCTCGTAAGCGTTTTATTTTAGGAACTAGCGGCCGCCCGCGACTTTGTCCGCGTGGCCTATTTTATCCCCTTAGGGGTATAATTTATCAAACTCTTAAGAGATGCCTACGTCATTGTAGCTTGATTCATACAAAGTATCAACCGGATCGGTTTTAAATTGACGAAGATTCATATAAACTTTTATCCCCTATTATATCTCCAAAGGGGTGGAATTGTTCAAAATCGTTTCTTAGCAGATGCCTACGTTATAACATCTACCTGCATACCAATATTTAGCCCGATCCGTCCAGTTGTTTGGGCTGTGCGTTAATAAATCACTATATCAGTCAGTCACCTTTGAGTTTTATAAACTTATTCAGAAATGCAAACGTGTAAAGTGTGAGTTGTCCAATGCTCGACGTTAGTCTCCCCAAGATCCTAATCTGGTATATGTATAGTATCTATAGTCACCACGCTGGGCAGGCGGGCTGGTGACCGCAGTATGGTGAACGATACAACACAGGGGAACGCTGCTGCCCATCCCCCGGAATGTGCCTTAGTCGCTTCTTACGACACCCACGGGAAAAGATGGGGTTACTTTTGTCCTAGGCCGATACCTACTACATACACGACAAAATCAAATAAATATTCAGAATATGAGAAAATGTTCTCCATTTTACATACCTATTAGCCATAAATGTATTTGTGTGAAGATATGATTTTGTCACTTATGGCTTTGATATACTTAATCCAGAGTTGTTTAACTATTGTTATGTGTTTTTTTTTTATTTTCTAAAGATTAGGTACTTCGTATGTTTAAAGCAGTATGTAGGTAATAATTTTTTGACAAGTGGACATGAAACGGTCCTCTTAAAGTTAGCTGTAAAATAAGTTCCAAGCGAGAAAATATAAATATTTTGAACCTTATTACAATCGTATGTACCGTATGAAGTAAAGTGTATGATAAAATTGGAGGTCCAGGAGGGGGAGGACGAGAGTGTGCACTTGCGTTTGCGCGTACGTTTGTGCACCCAAATATATCCTGCGCACTAGACCGCTTTCGAAAATTTACATCATCATGATAAAATTTTAACTGAACCATTTAGTCACGATCTATATACGGAACCTCTAAACACCCAACATCGTCCGACCAACATATTCCGAACGCACTGTACGTCCAATTTATACATAGAACAATTCGGACCGTTTTGACAGCTCCATACTACGGATTATTCAAAATGGATGAACAAAAGAAAAAGAAAAGCTCCCGAAGAAAAAGGATTCCAATTTTGAAATTAGCCCCTCCCACTTTTATGTTATTGGCTGACCCCGACTTTTACTAATGTCACATATGCCAACAAACTCTCAATTGGATTTTGAACCTTACTCTTATAGAATAGGGTGCATATTGCAATGAGGGTGATAAGGGTTTGGAAGTGTATTAAAAAGGATTAAGTCAGGAACAATGAATTTGGAGGTGCTGTTTTGTGAGTAAAATGACGTCACTGGGTCAGACGAGTGATTATTAGAACATCACGTTCTTGGGTTGAGCGGTTTCATGTACCGACCGTTTTGTGAGTTATTACATTTAATGCTTTTTTTTTCTAATGCAATTTATATTGTAGTTGTTTATTATTATGTCCAAATTACCGTTATTTTAAAATCTTTAATTTCAGAATGATAAAGTCATATCAGCCTTAACCATTGGAACCCAGGGTACGCTACGACTATGATTCTGATTTGACCAGCCTGATTTTAACAATGGAGCGACTGTCATATGAATTCCGTAACCCTCACAAGGAAAACCAGACCATTTGGATCATAGTCGGGACCAACGGCTTGTCGTGCCTTCCGCAGCACAGAATCATCATTCTTATCGGACAGTCAGATAATTAAAGCCTGCAATGTCCTTACCAAACTGGCAAAACCGACACAAAGTGAAAATGTCAGTCGCGGGATTTGAACCCATGACTTTCGAGGTTTTTGATCACAGCGGTCTAAAAACTTAACCACAGAAGCAGATAAAAAAACTAGAGTAGAGCTTAGTGGAACTTCCACTCGTCTGGGAAAGTAGCACTACCTTACACAAGACCACAGTGAAGTAGCACTTCGTAACTGTTGTGCTATGTTTCTGCAGGTGAGTAAGGTCGCCAGAGCTCAGTTGGGGAGGGTAAGGGGTCTTAAAGGCAGGCAACGCATCTACGACCCTTGTGCGGTTGTTGATGTCCATGGGCAGCGGTGATCACTTACCATTAGGTGACCGGCTTGTTCGTTTGCCTCCCTATCACATAATACCTAGATAACTTATAAAACTTTAGTAACCTTTTAACCGAGGGACATACAACTAAAATCAACCATAAACGTTAAAAATTAAAACCAAAGGGTGCTTATAATTAGGGGTGCTTTCATTCACCGACTGCCCATATCAAATCGCAGTGAATCCACGACAATAACCATTCGAAACTCATTTGAATGTCTCCCCTCGTATGTTGTGACTGTTTCGATCATACTGGCTTTAGCCATTGATACCTACTGACAATATTTATACCGCAAAATATTGAAAAGCTTTTTAATTTGTTTAAAGCACAAATAACAAAAACAGTACTAAGAAAAAATACAATGGTAATTTTAAGTCTGGAACTAAGAAACATATAAACAAAAAAACAAATAATTTCTAAAAGTTCAAAGTATCTGAATATTACTCAGTAATTCATGTTCATTAATGTTTATTAAACCTAATGTAAGTAGGTATTTAAGCTGTAGCGTAGGTACCCTGGGCTCCGCGGTACAGGCCAAGGATGAAACTGGGATGACGCTAGGATGATGATGATGATGAACATAACCTATGTTCATCATCATCATCCTAGCTATGTTTAGTATTATTACAATCTAATAAAACTTAACTTAAATATTAATAAACGCAAACTGCGCATCAAATAAATATCACAATAAAATCAAGGCATTGTCATTGTCTCCCCATTTAAAAAATCAATCGACATAAATATAATCTGTGGCCGGTGCGTTTGACGTTTGACACACATTTTGGCGCGCACGTGCCGCCATCTTTTGTCCGATTCGAACCGGAAATTAGACACGCAGATTTTGTTTTGTCATTGCTAATTTAATATTTTTATTTATCACCGTTTATGACAATAGTTATAGCAAATTTTACGCTATGGTTTTTAATTTTATTCAAATGTGTCGTGGAGATTATGGCTAAACCCGTTTTTTAATTAATTATGACTAAAATACGTGTGAAATCGTGCGTTTAAATTTTTTGTGGGGTTGATAATGTTTTGAACGTGGATAATGTAATAGCGCATTATTTAAAAGACAATGCGTAAAATTGGCGTCTTTTTTTTTTCGAGCGTCCACCAACCAAACTTGGTAATCTATATTCTTGAGGTCATCACAAACAATATTTGCTATGGCAGTATAGCTGTAAACTCAGTCCGAACTGAGTAAATCAGGTTTGAACTTTTTTTCGCTTCATACATTTTTCTATGGGAAATTGAATTTTTTTGTTTCTTGCGTCCATCGACGAAACGTGAAAATATATATTCTTGAGGTCATCTCAAACAATATTTGCTATGGCAGTATAGCTGTAAACTCCGTCCGAACTGAGTAAATCAGGTTTGAACTTTTTTTCGCTTCATACATTTTTCTATGGGAAATTGAATTTTTTTGTTTCTTGCGTCCATCGATGAAACGTAAAAATATATATTCTTGAGGTCATCACAAACAATATTTGCTATGGCAGTAAAGCTGTAAACTCAGTCCGAACTGAGTGAGACAGCCAAAAAAATTCAATTTCATACATTTTTCTATGGAAAATAGATTTCATCGACGAAACGTGAAAATATATATTCTTGAGGTCATCACAAACAACGTTTGCTATGGCAGTGAAGCTGTAAACTCAGTCCGAACTGAGTAAATCAGGTTTGAACTTTTTCACTCTAGGCGTTCGCTCCTGCATTTTTGTATGGGAAATTGCAGTTTTCTTTTTCTCGCGTCTATCGAGCAGACATGTAAACATATATTCTTGAGGTCATCACAAATCATATTTGCTATGACAGTATAGCTGTTAACTCAGTCCGAACTGAGTCAGACAGCCTAGAACGATTTCACTCCAGGCGATCATTCCTGCATTTTTGTAAGGGAAGTGCAACTTCTTTTTTTCTCACCAAACATGTAAATAATTTACATGAAAAATATATATTCTTGAAATCATCACAAACGATATTTGCTATGGCAGTTTAGCTGTAACTCAGTCCGAACTGACTCACACTCAGATGACAGGCCAGAACTATTAAAATGGCTAAAGTAAGGTAAAGAATTGAGACCAGATAATATTTCCATGTGTTTATTTACAGAAATAAAAAAATATGTTAGGTTATACCGCGTTCATGGAATTAATTATTACATAAAACAGTTGAGAAATGATACAGATAAGGAACTTTTGAGTAGCATTATTACTCAGTTAATAATATTGTCACCGTTGTTCCTCATCACTTTACTCCACGGCTTCTTCTTCTAGATCTTGTCGAATTATAATGCTTTCCAAAAAAAAGAGCAGGAGGACTTATGCTGTCCTGATGCCTACCCCATCCTAAATACCATATTATTGCCATTACATGGGAACAAGTCCCCAGTGTTCTTTTCCCAACAATGCATTTACAATAATTTGATTCGATGGCTTGTATTCCTCGCCGATTTCTTTCAACTAAAATAGTTGTATATTTAAAAAAAATTGTGTAATAATAACCTTATAATTTTTAATATTGTAGAATTTTAATCACATTGTCGGTAATAGGCGAGGAATACAAGCTACAAGTACAAGAGGAAAAGAAAACTGGGAACTTGTTCCCATATTATGGCAAAACTATGGATTAATATTTAGGATGGGGAAGGCACTAGGACAGCATAAGTCCTCCTGCTCTTTTTTGGAAAGCATTATAATTCGGCTAAATCAAGAAGAAGAAGCCGTGGAGTCAAGTGATGCTGAACAACGTTGATATTTTTTTAATAATGGTTTTCAATAGTTCCTTGTCGTCATTTTTGTACTGTTTAATGTAATGATAAATGATATTATGAACGCGGTATAACCTCAGATTTTTTTAGTTATGTCAATAAACACATCAAAATATCAACTGGCCTCAATTCCTTACCTTACTGTACATTTAAATAGTTCTAGCCAGTCTCACTCAGTTTGGACTGAGTATACGCCTAAACTTGATGACCTCAAGAATATATATTTTCATGTTTGGTCGAAAAAAAAGTTGCCATTTCCCATACAAAAATGCAGGAGCGAACGCCTAGAGTGAAAAAGTTCAAACCTGATTTACTCAGTTCGGACTGAGTTTACAGCTTCACTGCCATAGCAAATGTTGTTTGTGATGACCTCAAGAATATATATTTTCACGTTTCGTCGATGAAATCTATTTTCCATAGAAAAATGTATGAAATTGAATTTTTTTGGCTGTCTCACTCAGTTCGGACTGAGTTTACAGCTTTACTGCCATAGCAAATATTGTTTGTGATGACCTCAAGAATATATATTTTTACGTTTCATCGATGGACGCAAGAAACAAAAAAAAATCAATTTCCCATAGAAAAATGTATGAAGCGAAAAAAAGTTCAAACCTGATTTACTCAGTTCGGACTGAGTTTACAGCTATACTGCCATAGCAAATATTGTTTGTGATGACCTCAAGAATATGGATTACCAAGATTGGTTGGTGGACGCTCGAAAAAAAAAAGACGCCAACTCCCCTAACAAAATCGGCATTGTCTTTTATGACTCAAAAATACAGCTTCAAATATGTATTGTAAGACTAAGTGGGTTGGGTAGGTAGGAACATGTTAAAATTTTTATTGGTCTACCTATTACAAATAGGTAGGTAATATCCAGACAGAAATATTTTGCAATTAATCAAATAAACTGCTACAAAACAAAAGTGAAAAAAGCAAAATTCTTCCATTACTGTACCTATTTAAAAATATTAGTTTCGATGTTTGTGAGTAGTGACATCTAGTGTTGAGTAGCAAACAATAAAAGGTCACGATTTTAGCGCCACCTATTGCCTAATAGCGAAACTAAAAACGATGCTTATCCTAACGGTAAGTAATGACTAAGATTTTAAATAGATGGCGTTATTCAGTTTAATCCAAAGATCTTGGATCTTCCAATATCTTTGGTTAAATTTACGAGAACAAAATCGAATGTTATCTATCACTATTTTAGGCATTCATCAGCGGAATGAAACAAAGTATATCTTTTAGAAATATAAATAAACCCTTTCAATATTGAGGAAAATAAAAGAGCCAAGTTTTTATAAAGGCAATTATTTATTTACAAAGACTAGCGCTTCATCATAATATTATCTACACAGATTTCATAATACAGGTAGTAAAATCCCTCAAGTAATAAACATAAAATTAATTAAACTCTATACTTCACTTTTCAACTTCAAACTGAAACCCTCAAAATGTTTAAAGAGTACAAACCCAAATGAATCAAGTAATAAAACGTCACTAATTGTTTTATAAATTAAAGTACTTTTGCCGAAAACAATATAATGAAATTCTTTGGAGAAATTTCTTGAATTTGTACGTGAAGTATTCAGTTCGCCTTATAAGTGAAATATAAAAAACCGTAATAAAAACTGTGCATTTAAATAACTAATAGAGTATAATGTAGTATAAAAAGTGATTTACAAAAAAATTACGTATAAAATAATAACTAAAAAAAACACAAATTCTTTAGAGAGAGAGTTCAAAATTTACAAATACAGTTAAAACTAAGTGCGTTACATTTGGAATAATTAAAATAACATAGAGAGTACCTATTAATTTCAAGTTTATTTCAAAAACTTCTAGGTTATAAATTTTAGTGTCCTACTTTAAGTTTAAAAAAAATTATTACAATAAATTAAACTTTAATACACATTAGGCCAAGATTAATAATGGTGAATGTTAAGTAGGTATGTAGTTTATTTTAAAACTCTGCTTAAATTATTGCTTTATAAATTCTTTACATGTGTGAGTATATGATATAATACTTTGGTTACAAAATCGAGCATAAACCTATAGTCAAGAATTATATAAACATTTTAATGCAGGGCAAAGGCCTCTGTCTTTGAAATCAAAATGTCGTCAAAACTTATCTACGTTTTAGTAAAATCCTAAACAAAACTTTGACAGGACACGGGAACCGAACCCGCTATCTTGTACGCTACGAGATAAGACTTAGTGAAAATTATTGAAAATTTAATCTACTCATTCAAACCAACACACTAAGATTTAAATTTTTCACAGTTCACTCCATTTGCCATCGAGTTAATATCCACTAATAGTAAATAATAAATATTTCACAACATCACATACATTGATCTGACCCCGTGTTAAGTAGCTTAAGCACTTGTGTTGCAGACATCAGAATCAACAGTGGTATTACAAATATACATAAATAGATACATGTAACACCCAGACCAGGACAAACAGACATGTTCATGCACACAAATGTTTGTCCTGTGCGGGGATCGAACCCGCGACCTCTTGCGTAATAGGCAACATCTTGACCATTACACCAAGCGGGTCACTAACCACGGGACTAACAAATAAAACAATTAAAGATATTGTCAAAATCATGATGGTTCTAAGTTCTAACCCTCAGATTAATGTTAATGAATATCAATATATTTAAATATACATAGATGCAACGAATAATTTGACAGTTATGCTATCCTTTTTCTCCTTATTGAATCACGTGTGATAGAGCAAGATAGCAGACACACGTACTCTTGCCGCCTAAACTGTCAAGTGGGATGACGTCATTATCGGCGCAAATCGCACTCAACTCTGAGATCTTACTTGAGCGTGAACTTGAGGTGCTGATGCTGTTTTATATGAGAAATAGCGGCCGCCCGCGACTCCGTCCGCGTGGATTTCTTTTTTTCGAAATAAAAAGTAGCCTATGTTCTGTCTCAGGGTCTAAAGTTTGTCTGTACCAAATTTCATCAAAATCGGTTGCGAGGTTTAAGCGGGAAAGCGTAACAGACAGACAGACAGACAGAGTTACTTTCGCATTTATAATATTAGTTGGGATAGTTGGGATGACATATCGAATTCGCACTCAAGATCGAGCTCAGAGTTTAGTGCGATTTATTAATACGGGCCGTAGTAGTCTCCTGTTGAGTGAGACTGAGATAAAAAAACAGAGTTACGTGCAAAATTAGGTGAATTTTCGATATTTAAGTGGACACACTCAAACGTGACTTATGGAGCATCTATGATATTCTTAAATCTTAGTTTAACAATTTGTTTTATGAGTTTAAAAACATTTATTTGTGGAGAGCGCTATGACCTGTCTTTTATCGAAGTCAACTGAGTTACTTTTATTTGAATTAACAATTAAATTATGATCACCCATCCGTTGACCGTTGAGTTGCTTAACTCTGTAGTGGATATCAACATATTTGCTACCAACTCACTTTGCGAGACCCTTTAATAATAATATTACAAGATGTTAGTAGCACCTGTTCCGAAACTAAGCTTTCTAATAAAAAGGCTTAACTACTTACCGTTCACAGTTATTTTACCTCTCACACAACCTTAAATTAAATCGTTTTAATCGTGACTCGTAATCAAAACTTTTACTCTCAATGTCGGTAATTCTACTGTCAAACCACGGCAAAACACGGTGCCTTATTCTGCCATTTAATTACTCATATTGGAAACTTTTACGCTAAATGTCAAATTTTACTGTCAAACCACAGAAAAAATTGGGATTTTAGCGCCCTCTATAGTTTCTGCACGGTGCCAATTAACCGAAAGAAATTCATTGTGTTGTCAGAGTTAAAATAACTGTGAATGTATCATACTATAAATTCATTCACTAACTAGAGATCTTTGTATGTATTTTGTTTTTTGTTAGTATAAAGGTAAAGATGAAAATATTTACAATACAATAAACCGTGCTATAAGTTTATGTTTCAAAAACCAATTCCACTTTTCTTAGATACTCGTGAGTTTTTCTTATAGAATCAGATAATTACCTAAGATACATGAAACAGACCTTTGATTTCTAGAAGTAATTATATTTTTACAATTTTATTGTGTTATATGATTATATGTTTAATGAAATATTATTTACAATTTTTTTGTAAGAATGAGACATTTTTTTTTCATTATTTAAAATAATCATTCGTTACATCAATTGACATACTCTTTTAGAATACATAAACTTTTTATATCAGAAATCAACTGTTTTACTAAGTAACGAGTTCGATCCCCGCGCCATGCAATCCTAACTAGTGATGTTCCAGATATCCGTGTAGTATCTGCGGATATTCACATGGCAAAAAAATCCGTATTCGTATCCGTTACTTTTCACGCGCTATATTTAACCGATCTTGTCTGCACTAATTATCAATTTATATAATAAAATTATGTTTAATCAATAAAATCTTAAGCGGCCCAGTGTCACACTTACATATATTTAAACAAAACAAAAGTAATACGCGCGCGAAACATGTCCTGCATGTCGATGCGGTGAGTGAAAAGTCAACTTTTCAAGCTCACTCGTGCCTTACCGTTTTCATAAGATAATAAAAATCCGTATTCGTATTCGCGGATCTTGACACTGAATATCCGCTTTCGGATCCGTATACGCCGATCTACATTTTTAGCGATCCGGCACATCACTAATTTATAATTACTGCTAGAAAATTGTCTTGCCATCAACCAGAATCGATCCTACTAACTAAGTAGCAGCTTAGCCACTATTCCAAAGGAGTGATACATATTTGTAATACATACAGTGCTATTTATATGTCTGTGACAAACATACAATCTTATTTAATGTGATATATTGCTTGTATACATTCAAAATAACTAACAATATTTCCCACCTACTAATTCACTTTTATACATATAATTTTCTAAACAATAACTTTTAAATAGGTTAAAATAACAATAAATTTAAGACCTAATTTTAAACATAATTTAGGAACATAGGCAATTTTAAGGCTAGCACTAAAAAAACAGTTTTTAATAATAATAATTGCTTAAACTTCAAGTGCAAATATAACATTCTAGTAATTCACGAGTTTTTGGACTAAATTACATTCCTTTTTCCGTATTTTTTTCCTATACTGAAAATTCAACAACTTTTATCCCTCTTCGTTACAATTGAAATGCGATTAAAAGAGTTTTTTTTTCAGGTTTTGGTAACATTATACATTCTTTAAAAATAACAGCTTTTGACTGTTTTATTATTTAAGGCTTGCTTTCGTAACTTCTTGTTTCAAACATGTTATATTATGCCGACCCATACCATACATGCATGTCACTCTCATCATCATTATCGCCCTCATCACACGTCTATAATCTTCATCACCCTCATCACATCTATATCATCACACATACCACAGGCCATCAATAATACGTGTCGCCACGCTCACCAATCTCACCACACTCACCACAGACCACCTTAAACACCCAAGATATTGTTCCGAGACACCCGTGCTAGGTTGTCGTAGATATCACACTCACTCACCACTCTTACCACTCTCACCACGCTCACCAAACTCACCACAGACCACCTAGAACGCTATGATAGTGTTCAGGGGCATATGTGCTAGGTTGTCACCACTCTCACCACGCTCACCACTCTCACCACACTCACCAAACTCACCACAGACCGCCTAGAACACCATGATAGAGTGCCGGGGCAAGATTTTTGACGTTGATATCACTGTCACCACTCTCACCACTCTCGCCACGCTCGCCACACTCACCAAACTCACCACAAACCATCTAGAACATTATAATGGTGTTCCGAGGCACCCGTGCCAGGTTATCACCACTCTCACCACTCTTACCACTCTCACCACGCTTACCAAAGTCATCACAAACCACCTGGAAAACTATGATAGTGTTCAGGGGCATGTGTGCCAGGTTGTCACCACACTCACCACTCTTACCACTTTCACCACGCTCACCAAAGTCCTCACAAACCACCTAGAACGCCATGACGGTGTTCATTGGCACCCGTGCAAGGCTGTAGCCACACTCACCACACTCACCACGCTCACCAAACTCACCACAGACCACCTAGAACACTATGATAGTGTTCAGGGGCATGTGTGCTAGGTTTTCGCCACTCTCACCACACTCACCACGCTCACCAAACTCACCACAGACCGGCTTGAACACCATGATAGAGTGCCGGAGCAAGATGTTTGACGTTGATATCACTGTCACCACACTCACCACAGTCGCCACGCTCACCACACGCCTAGAACACCATGATGGTGTTCCGCGGCACGCGCGCCAGGTTGTCGTCGATGGTGAGGTACATGTTGAAGCTGAAGAACATGGCGCAGGCGGACATGAAGTGCCACATGTCGTGCGAGTCGTACAGCTGAAGGACTGAGCAGCGCCGGGTGTCGCCACGCTCATCACACTCACCACTCTCACCACAGCCCGCCTAGAACACCAAGATATTGTTCCGAGGCACCCGTGCTAGGTTGTCGTAGATATCACACTCACTCACCACTCTCACCACGTTCACCACGCTCACCAAACTCACCACAGACCACCTGGAACACTATGATAGTGTTCAGTGGCATATGTGCTAGGTTTTCGCCACTCTCACCACAGTCACCACACTCACCAAACTCACCAAATGTCACCGAGAACACCAAAATAGTGTTCTGGGGCAATCACGCCAGGTTTTCACCACACTCACCACTCTTACCACGTTCATCTCGCTCATCAAAGTCATGACAAACCACCTAGAACTCTAAGATATTGTTCCGAGCCACCTGTGCTAAGTTGTAGTTGATATCACACTCACTCACCACTCTTACCACTCTCACCACGCTCACCAAACTCACCACAGACCACCTGGAACACTATGATAGTGTTCAGGGGCATATGTGCTAGGTTTTCGCCACTCTCACCACAGTCACCACGCTCACCACACTTACCAAAATCATCACACATCACCTAAAACACCATAATAGTGTTCCGCGGCACGCGCGCCAGGTTGTCGCCACACTCACCACTCTCACCACGCTCACCAAACTCACCATAGACCGCCTAGAACACCATGATAGAGTGCCGGGGCAAGATTTTTGACGTTGATATCACTGTTACCACACTCACCACAGTCGCCACGCTCACCACACGCCTAGAACACCATGATGGTGTTCCGCGGCACGCGCGCCAGGTTGTCGTCGATGGTGAGGTACATGTTGAAGCTGAAGAACATGGCGCAGGCGGACATGAAGTGCCACATGTCGTGCGAGTCGTACAGCTGCAGGACTGAGCAGACGCGGTTGCTTTGACGCGATTGGGCCGGAGTTAGCTGCGAAAGGAACAGATATTGAAACAAAATAATAATAATACCCTCCGGCCTTATTCGGCCATAGCGGGCGATCTTACGATCAGCCAGGTACACAAGATATACAGGGTGGAATCTTGAAATGGGTTTTGTTCGGCAGGTACATTAACCGTTAGAGTTACAAGAAAACGTCGTTAGGCAACCATCCCTAACTTTTTGAGATATTATGACCTCCATTCACAGATTTTGGAAAAAAGTTACAGTCAGCAAAAAAAGTGCTTGAAAAGACTCCGAGCGCACTAATGGGTTTGAACAATAAATGAAACAAACAAATCAGGTGGACCAAGCATGTATATTAATATTCCAAAATGCCTATATACATTCCGAGAAAAATCTCGTCATTGTGGATTACAATAGTTCATACTTCGCGATATCTTACCGCCATCTGTTATGCCAAATGTGCCATAATATCTCAAAAAGTTAGGGATGGTTGCCTAACGACGTTTTCTTGTAACTGTAACGGTTAATGTACCTGCCCAACAAAACCCATTTCAAGATTCCACCCTGTATTATAGTGCACAAGTGAGTGCGGAAGCACAGGTGCACTCCCTATTCCTTCACTCTCATAATTCGGTGGGACAGCAGTCTGACACGACCGTAGAGAGATCAGGCGCAGGACTAACGGCTTAACGTGCCTTCCGAAGCCGGATGAGCTCGAGATTAAATTTTTCGGTCACCCATCCGATGACTGGCATCTGCGAACGTTGCTTAACTTTAGCAACCGCAGGCCGAGTGCGCTAACTAACCACTGCGCCATCGAGCTCCCCCATTATTTATTTATTAAAGGCTTACCAACTAAATACATAATCGACATTTTATTTGCATTACATAGTGTGTACCATATATAAATAATCCTTTTTGTTTAATGTTCGTTGAAGTCCAAGGATGGTTCTTACGGCGAGAAAAATAGGGAGGGGACGACGGGACGGGACGGGACGCGGACGAAGTCGCGGGCGGAAGGCTAATATTGAAATAAAATTAGGATTGTGGCGACACCTATCTACAACGCCACAAATGAGTAGTTCCGATAGAACTCAACAGATGGCGTTCAGAGGCACAGCGATACTTCCATACTAAACCTACATCGCGCTAGAAGAGTTTCCGCCGCTACTTAGTATATTCTTGACTACTCTATGCAATATTCAAGAAAATGGCCATCTTTACGTAAGAAAAGTATTTAAAGCAGATTTCAAAAAATCATGGATGTTATTCTTTAGTGCACTACAGAGAGTTTTTCTATCTTAACTAGAGGCCGCTCGCGACTCCGTCCGCGTGGATTTCAATTTCCAATAGCCTAAAGCCTTCCTCGTCAAATGCATTATCAAACACAAAAATATTTTTTCAAATCGGTCTAGTAGTTTCTGAGATTAGCGCATTCAAACAAACAAACATACAAACAAACTCTTCAGCTTTGTATATTAGTATAGATAGCTTTTTTTTTATACAATTCAAGAAAAACGATTTGAGACCTATTTGATTGAAGATGATTTTGATTTTGATATCTTGTCCTTGTACTCACCGCCCAATTTGTGCTCTGATCCAAGTAGAAGTAACTCGAACTGAACCATACGGAGTATGTCAGAGCGATGTACACCCAACTGGAAACAAAATTATTAAAATACAGCGTTAATATAGGAAGTTCGTTAGTCAAATTTAACATTTTTTTTATAACTTTAAACTTTCGCGTTGCATTATAATTATTTAGCATTACAACGGGGCTAAAGGGCGAAATTATTTTTATAAGTACATGAGTACTAACTGCTTGACGTTTCGGCTGTGATGCTGCAGCCGTGGTCACAAGAACTTTTTTTTGTTGAGTAATAAAGGAACAACAAAGATGTTTTATTTCTTTAAATAATTCCAATTTGCTAGTGAGCTAGATTAAAAAAAAATTAAACTCTTTCTCTCTTTCTATCTCTCCCCCTCTCTCAACATGCCCCATTACCCCCTATACATCTATATATCTACCCTCCCTCTCTCTCCCTCTCACGTACCTGTACCAGCGAATGGTCTCCCTATGGAGCAGCTTCATGACGATGTAGAACAGAGTGTAGAGGAACAAGTTACTCATGAGGACCAGAAGGAGATGCGACGCGAAGTCCCGACTGTGTTGGGATACGCTGCGGGATAAACAGGAATAGTATTAGTGAAGTACCGGAGATCCGTATTCGTATCCGAGGATCTAGATTTTTAGTGATCCGGCACATCACTACATAAACAAACACATAAGGCTGAAAAAAAGATCCGCCATAATGACCCCAACTCTGGCGCGGAAATTATTAATCTCAGTTTAAAGAGTTAAAGTAGTTAAACAAGTAATTTTACGTGGTCGATTTTATTAAGCAACATTTGAAAGAACGAATATTGACGAAATTGGTGATATCGTATAGTATCTCAAATGCTGTACCATACCGATTGTACTGCTATCATTATTCGATTTAAATACGTAAAAACTAAGCGATTTTGATAAACATACGTGATTTTTCTAAATCCAAATAATTAAGTCTTTATTCATCTATACTAATATTATAAAGAGGAAAGGTTTGATTTTTTGTTTGTTTGTATGAATTGAATAGGCTCCGAAACTACTTGGCAGATTTGAAAAATTCTTTCACTGTTGGAAAGCTACATTCACCCAGAGTAACATAGGCTATATTTTATCCCGGTACGGGAAGTAGTTCCCCCGGGACGCGGGTGAAACCGCGTGACGGGCCGCTAGTTAAGTATAAAATGAATATTAGATACTTCAAAAATGAAGACTCTGGCGTTCTTTTATTAACATGACTCAAATATTTGGATTTGATATGGAAATATTTCGACTGAGGACAGTTTAAACTGTGCAAATCCTTACAAAATCATTTAATGGAGTTTTGACTCTTTAAACGTCTTGTGATAAGAATTACTTAATAAATAATTTATTTAAGATGCAGTTCAGTTAGGGTCATTTTGAAGAATTAGGACAGAAATTAGAAATAAAAACAAGACATAATTAAATCCAAACAATTTACTATGAAGCTGACGTCTCGGTCAGATTATTGGGCATTCGGATGCTTACCAAGTCTTAAATTCTCTAAAAAAGACGCCTATTAAAAAGGTCAGGGTATAGTGATTTATTATACTTAAGAAGTTAGACATATTTAAAGAAATTACGCGCGTGTGAAACCCCGAGGGAAGGCAAGTTAAAAATATCAATACATAGTATAAAACAAAGTCGCTTCCGCTGTATGTCCGTATGTATGCTTAGATCTTTAAAACTCGCAACGGATTTTGACGCGGTTTTTTTAAATAGATAGAGTGATTCTTAAGGAAGGTTTGTATGTATAATACACTAGCGGCCGCCCGCGACTCCGTCCGCGTGGATTTCGATTTCCAATAGCCTAAAGCCTTCCTCGTCAAATGAACTACCCAACACAAAAAGAATTTTTCAAATCGGACCAGTAGTTCCTGAGATTAGCGCGTTCAAACAAACAAACATACAAACAAACAAACAAACATACAAACAAACTCTTCAGCTTTATATATTAGTATAGATGTAAGTAAGTACCACGGGCGAAGCCGGGGCGGGCGGCTAGTAGATAGATGAAGGAAAATAACCATTTCAGATGCTAAAATAATTAATATTCAACATACAACAAATATGTAGTCACAAATACATACCCATAAGCCGCGATGGCCCAGTTGCTAAGGTTTGCGATGACGAGCAGCACGCACCGGCCGCAGTGCGTAGGAGTGATGGCGGCCAGCGGACGGGTCGCCAGTTCGCGTAGCGCGCGGTATATCACACCGCCATCTGGAGGGCAAGATTACAAATATTATTTGACCATATGGTGGCCTAGTTGTACGGAACGCGCATCACATACGTGAGGTACTTGGTTCAAATCCGGGCCCACTACTCTGGATTTTTCGTAAATATATATATGTGTGGATTTGTGTTATTATAGCTCGGCAATGAGGGAAAACACCGTGAGGAAATCTGCACATTCAGATAGTTTCTGACTTTAGCTCAGATCAGATAGATCTGATTGTGGTCTTACCCACTACATAACAAATTCCGCATGTTTAACCATGTATCAACAATGTGTATGGGGGGGGGGGGTGTCTAAACATTCCAAAAAAGAACATCACATGATTAATGGACAGCCCCCAGGTTGTTGGAATCGATACCGTGTGATATATTTCCTTACTTGTACTGAGCGATTTTTTATGGGATTTTGGTGTTTGAATATTAACTGATGTTTTGACGTTAGGGTGAATATTTTTTTCTCTAAATTAAGGTTATATTTGAGTAAACCAGTTCTATAGTGATTGACGCACAACCATCCAATGAGACAAACAAAGTTTCTCATTTATAATATTACTAGCTATCCGCCTGCGGTTTCACGAGCGCGTTATATCTTTTTTCAAATATCCCCCCCCTTCCTTCCACATTTCCGGCATCAAAAGTACCCTATATTCACCGGGGAAAGTGTAGCTAGCTGTGAAAGAATTCTTCTAATCGGTCCAGTAGTTTTTTAGTTTATTCGTTACATACAAAAATACAAATCTTTCCTCTTTATACTAAAGCCGCTTTACTCGGCTCGTACCAAATATGGTTGGGAAGGGAGAGAAATGTCATCGGTGGAGGTGATCGTTAGTATAGTTACTATACTAACGATCACCTTTATACTATACTATAGTATAAAGGGGCCCCTTAAACCTACACGCTGGGTCGCAAGTCCCAGGCGCCGACTGACATTCCTCTCTGTTCCACGCGATGGACCCGCTCGGAGAATCCATTCATAGGTAGGAAGGTCGTCTCTAGTGTGTGATAGTATGATCATAACTTTGACTCACCAATACGGAACCTCCCCAAGTAGTATATCTGGAAGGTCATCACCAAACATGTTGTTAGATGGAGCACTGTGAATGCGATCCAGAAGTAGAAGTTGGCATTCAGGACTCCCACCAGACCTGGGGACAAGAATTATCATTAATTTTTGTATTTATTTATTTTAGCGTCTTATAAATTGGTTTGCCGTGTGACACTTCAAGAAACTGCGTTACGCTCCGCTCACGTTATGCGCTCACAATGAGAGCGAGTGAGAGGCACGCGACCCTTCCACTCGGGCATAGTTAGCATTATGTACCTAAGTCGTTGTCACGTAAAACTTTCGCCCGTATACCGACTTATACAGGCAACCAATTTTTTTTTAAGCATTATATGTAATTACTTATCAAAGTCAAAGTAGTTTATTTTGCAATTTGATTTACATAGAAATTATTTTACACGTCATATCTTTTTTTACCTTCTAGCACTTCGACTTGCTGCTTATGTTGCCTTATATAATAAACTAGCGGCCGCCCGCGACTCCGTCCGCGTGGGTTTCGATTTGCAATAGCCTAAAGCCTTCCTCGTCAAATGGACTATCCAACACAAAAATATTTTTTCAAATCGGACCAGTAGTTCCTGAGATTAGCGCGTTGAAACAAACAAACAAACAAACAAACTCTTCAGCTTTATATGTATATTAGTATAGATTATGATGAAAGTATCGCCTAAGAAATGATTTTGATAAATTCCACCCCTAGGATAAAATAGGGGATGAAAATGTGTATGAAACTTTGTCAATTTGAAGCCGATCGGGCTGAAACTTTGCATGCATCAAGTTATTGTGACGTAGGCATTCCCCAAGAAACAATTTTGATAAATTCCTCTCCTAAGATGATTAAATAGGGGGAGAAAGTTTTATGAATCCAAAATTTTGTAGTTATCTTTAAATTTAAACGCAACATGAAATTGTCTAATTATGGGCAAACCGACCGATTTAATTATATCTATTGGTACCTTCTCTAGAGTACATATATTCAGTGTTCAATTCTCTAATAGTATCGTACTCACCCACAAATATGATGAGCGCCAGTACCCCAAAAGTGGCGTGTGCTCTTGCGTTGATATCAGGATGACGGGACTGGTAGATCTTCACCATGCAGAGAACTGATGTCACGTACATGAAGGATGTGTCTGGGGATAAAATAGACATAGTTATCACTAGTGATGTTCCGGAGGTATGTATACGTATCCGCGGATATCCGCCGGGAAAAATCCGTATCCGTATCCGTTACATTTCACGCGGATCTTTAACGGATCTATTTTTTGCTGAATTTAAATTTATAGCATGAAATGATGTATATAGATGAGATAGAATAAAAAAAATACTAACATCTAAAAAAAACAAGATTATAAAAACACCACGTATATTTATTAATCAAAAAGTCTTCTTACTTTAACTTTTTCACTAACTTTTGCGTCTGATTCCATCGTTAAAAAACAAATTTTACAAAACAACTGACTGACTATTCTGGCATGAGATTTTAATATATAATTAATTATGATTTTAATGTTAATTTAACAAATAATAATTGTAACTAATTTCATGTAAAATATTTGTATGCTTTCTAAGCAAAACATGATATAAAATTGTAATTTCCACCTTATGTATGTGTCGCAGCCAACTGGTTAAATCAGCCAGCTTATTAAGCGGCTAGCCGCTTAATTAAACGCCGGCGCCTAGTAAAGTGCTAAGCTTCAGTCGAAAAATTATCCTAAGTATGCAGAAATTCTACTCTGACAGAAGTAGGGTAGATGTCTTCGTGTTTTTTTTAAACCCTTAATAAATATGTTTATTCCTCCAATTCATTTTACAAGCGGGCTAGCCTTCAACTTGGGGCCGGCTTAGTTAAGCGACTAGCCGCTAAACCAAATGGCTGATTTAACCAGATGGCTGCGAAATATGTACCATGTTTTATGCAAACAAATATTTTGATTTGATTTGATTTACTAAACACTCACCAAACTGAAAGTTCATGCTATTGGGGCAGACGTGGTACGCGGCGGACAGCAGCCCCTCGCTGACGAGCGCGACGCCCATCGCGTACAGCAGCCCGAAGTGCTGCGGGATGCCCAGCTCCTTCTGCGGGGGTTGTGACGGGTATTAGAGGGGTTCTGAGGGGATTTAGGGGGATTAAGAGGGTTCTAGGTGTAATAAGTCTATGTAATGCGTTATAGAGTTAAAAACGCACTTGTTGCCTTATTGTATTAAACCTTATTTTAAACCTTTTAAAGTGTAATTTTTTCTGAACTTGTGGTTGAAGTGACAGCACCATGAGCTGCAAGTAGACAGTCTCCCTCACCTCGACCTGCGCCCGCTCCCGGTGCCGCTGCTGCCGGCGCCACACCAGCAGCAGGAACAGCACCATGAGCTGCAAGTAGACAGTCTCCCTCACCTCGACCTGCGCCCGCTCCCGGTGCCGCTGCTGCCGGCGCCACACCAGCAGCAGGAACAGCACCATGAGCTGCAAGTAGACAGTCTCCCTCACCTCGACCTGCGCCCGCTCCCGGTGCCGCTGCTGCCGGCGCCACACCAGCAGCAGGAACAGCACCATGAGCTGCAAGTAGACAGTCTCCCTCACCTCGACCTGCGCCCGCTCCCGGTGCCGCTGCTGCCGGCGCCACACCAGCAGCAGGAACAGCACCATGAGCTGCAAGTAGACAGTCTCCCTCACCTCGACCTGCGCCCGCTCCCGGTGCCGCTGCTGCCGGCGCCACACCAGCAGCAGGAACAGCACCATGAGCTGCAAGTAGACAGTCTCCCTCACCTCGACCTGCGCCCGCTCCCGGTGCCGCTGCTGCCGGCGCCACACCAGCAGCAGGAACAGCACCATGAGCTGCAAGTAGACAGTCTCCCTCACCTCGACCTGCGCCCGCTCCCGGTGCCGCTGCTGCCGGCGCCACACCAGCAGCAGGAACAGCACCATGAGCTGCAAGTAGACAGTCTCCCTCACCTCGACCTGCGCCCGCTCCCGGTGCCGCTGCTGCCGGCGCCACACCAGCAGCAGGAACAGCACCATGAGCTGCAAGTAGACAGTCTCCCTCACCTCGACCTGCGCCCGCTCCCGGTGCCGCTGCTGCCGGCGCCACACCAGCAGCAGGAACAGCACCATGAGCTGCAAGTAGACAGTCTCCCTCACCTCGACCTGCGCCCGCTCCCGGTGCCGCTGCTGCCGGCGCCACACCAGCAGCAGGAACAGCACCATGAGCTGCAAGTAGACAGTCTCCCTCACCTCGACCTGCGCCCGCTCCCGGTGCCGCTGCTGCCGGCGCCACACCAGCAGCAGGAACAGCACCATGAGCTGCAAGTAGACAGTCTCCCTCACCTCGACCTGCGCCCGCTCCCGGTGCCGCTGCTGCCGGCGCCACACCAGCAGCAGGAACAGCACCATGAGCTGCAAGTAGACAGTCTCCCTCACCTCGACCTGCGCCCGCTCCCGGTGCCGCTGCTGCCGGCGCCACACCAGCAGCAGGAACAGCACCATGAGCTGCAAGTAGACAGTCTCCCTCACCTCGACCTGCGCCCGCTCCCGGTGCCGCTGCTGCCGGCGCCACACCAGCAGCAGGAACAGCACCATGAGCTGCAAGTAGACAGTCTCCCTCACCTCGACCTGCGCCCGCTCCCGGTGCCGCTGCTGCCGGCGCCACACCAGCAGCAGGAACAGCACCATGAGCTGCAAGTAGACAGTCTCCCTCACCTCGACCTGCGCCCGCTCCCGGTGCCGCTGCTGCCGGCGCCACACCAGCAGCAGGAACAGCACCATGAGCTGCAAGTAGACAGTCTCCCTCACCTCGACCTGCGCCCGCTCCCGGTGCCGCTGCTGCCGGCGCCACACCAGCAGCAGGAACAGCACCATGAGCTGCAAGTAGACAGTCTCCCTCACCTCGACCTGCGCCCGCTCCCGGTGCCGCTGCTGCCGGCGCCACACCAGCAGCAGGAACAGCACCATGAGCTGCAAGTAGACAGTCTCCCTCACCTCGACCTGCGCCCGCTCCCGGTGCCGCTGCTGCCGGCGCCACACCAGCAGCAGGAACAGCACCATGAGCTGCAAGTAGACAGTCTCCCTCACCTCGACCTGCGCCCGCTCCCGGTGCCGCTGCTGCCGGCGCCACACCAGCAGCAGGAACAGCACCATGAGCTGCAAGTAGACAGTCTCCCTCACCTCGACCTGCGCCCGCTCCCGGTGCCGCTGCTGCCGGCGCCACACCAGCAGCAGGAACAGCACCATGAGCTGCAAGTAGACAGTCTCCCTCACCTCGACCTGCGCCCGCTCCCGGTGCCGCTGCTGCCGGCGCCACACCAGCAGCAGGAACAGCACCATGAGCTGCAAGTAGACAGTCTCCCTCACCTCGACCTGCGCCCGCTCCCGGTGCCGCTGCTGCCGGCGCCACACCAGCAGCAGGAACAGCACCATGAGCTGCAAGTAGACAGTCTCCCTCACCTCGACCTGCGCCCGCTCCCGGTGCCGCTGCTGCCGGCGCCACACCAGCAGCAGGAACAGCACCATGAGCTGCAAGTAGACAGTCTCCCTCACCTCGACCTGCGCCCGCTCCCGGTGCCGCTGCTGCCGGCGCCACACCAGCAGCAGGAACAGCACCATGAGCTGCAAGTAGACAGTCTCCCTCACCTCGACCTGCGCCCGCTCCCGGTGCCGCTGCTGCCGGCGCCACACCAGCAGCAGGAACAGCACCATGAGCTGCAAGTAGACAGTCTCCCTCACCTCGACCTGCGCCCGCTCCCGGTGCCGCTGCTGCCGGCGCCACACCAGCAGCAGGAACAGCACCATGAGCTGCAAGTAGACAGTCTCCCTCACCTCGACCTGCGCCCGCTCCCGGGGCCGCTGCTGCCGGCGCCACACCAGCAGCAGGAACAGCACCATGAGCTGCAAGTAGACAGTCTCCCTCACCTCGACCTGCGCCCGCTCCCGGGGCCGCTGCTGCCGGCGCCACACCAGCAGCAGGAACAGCACCATGAGCTGCAAGTAGACAGTCTCCCTCACCTCGACCTGCGCCCGCTCCCGGTGCCGCTGCTGCCGGCGCCACACCAGCAGCAGGAACAGCACCATGAGCTGCAAGTAGACAGTCTCCCTCACCTCGACCTGCGCCCGCTCCCGGTGCCGCTGCTGCCGGCGCCACACCAGCAGCAGGAACAGCACCATGAGCTGCAAGTAGACAGTCTCCCTCACCTCGACCTGCGCCCGCTCCCGGTGCCGCTGCTGCCGGCGCCACACCAGCAGCAGGAACAGCACCATGAGCTGCAAGTAGACAGTCTCCCTCACCTCGACCTGCGCCCGCTCCCGGTGCCGCTGCTGCCGGCGCCACACCAGCAGCAGGAACAGCACCATGAGCTGCAAGTAGACAGTCTCCCTCACCTCGACCTGCGCCCGCTCCCGGTGCCGCTGCTGCCGGCGCCACACCAGCAGCAGGAACAGCACCATGAGCTGCAAGTAGACAGTCTCCCTCACCTCGACCTGCGCCCGCTCCCGGTGCCGCTGCTGCCGGCGCCACACCAGCAGCAGGAACAGCACCATGAGCTGCAAGTAGACAGTCTCCCTCACCTCGACCTGCGCCCGCTCCCGGTGCCGCTGCTGCCGGCGCCACACCAGCAGCAGGAACAGCACCATGAGCTGCAAGTAGACAGTCTCCCTCACCTCGACCTGCGCCCGCTCCCGGTGCCGCTGCTGCCGGCGCCACACCAGCAGCAGGAACAGCACCATGAGCTGCAAGTAGACAGTCTCCCTCACCTCGACCTGCGCCCGCTCCCGGTGCCGCTGCTGCCGGCGCCACACCAGCAGCAGGAACAGCACCATGAGCTGCAAGTAGACAGTCTCCCTCACCTCGACCTGCGCCCGCTCCCGGTGCCGCTGCTGCCGGCGCCACACCAGCAGCAGGAACAGCACCATGAGCTGCAAGTAGACAGTCTCCCTCACCTCGACCTGCGCCCGCTCCCGGTGCCGCTGCTGCCGGCGCCACACCAGCAGCAGGAACAGCACCATGAGCTGCAAGTAGACAGTCTCCCTCACCTCGACCTGCGCCCGCTCCCGGTGCCGCTGCTGCCGGCGCCACACCAGCAGCAGGAACAGCACCATGAGCTGCAAGTAGACAGTCTCCCTCACCTCGACCTGCGCCCGCTCCCGGTGCCGCTGCTGCCGGCGCCACACCAGCAGCAGGAACAGCACCATGAGCTGCAAGTAGACAGTCTCCCTCACCTCGACCTGCGCCCGCTCCCGGTGCCGCTGCTGCCGGCGCCACACCAGCAGCAGGAACAGCACCATGAGCTGCAAGTAGACAGTCTCCCTCACCTCGACCTGCGCCCGCTCCCGGTGCCGCTGCTGCCGGCGCCACACCAGCAGCAGGAACAGCACCATGAGCTGCAAGTAGACAGTCTCCCTCACCTCGACCTGCGCCCGCTCCCGGTGCCGCTGCTGCCGGCGCCACACCAGCAGCAGGAACAGCACCATGAGCTGCAAGTAGACAGTCTCCCTCACCTCGACCTGCGCCCGCTCCCGGTGCCGCTGCTGCCGGCGCCACACCAGCAGCAGGAACAGCACCATGAGCTGCAAGTAGACAGTCTCCCTCACCTCGACCTGCGCCCGCTCCCGGTGCCGCTGCTGCCGGCGCCACACCAGCAGCAGGAACAGCACCATGAGCTGCAAGTAGACAGTCTCCCTCACCTCGACCTGCGCCCGCTCCCGGTGCCGCTGCTGCCGGCGCCACACCAGCAGCAGGAACAGCACCATGAGCTGCAAGTAGACAGTCTCCCTCACCTCGACCTGCGCCCGCTCCCGGTGCCGCTGCTGCCGGCGCCACACCAGCAGCAGGAACAGCACCATGAGCTGCAAGTAGACAGTCTCCCTCACCTCGACCTGCGCCCGCTCCCGGTGCCGCTGCTGCCGGCGCCACACCAGCAGCAGGAACAGCACCATGAGCTGCAAGTAGACAGTCTCCCTCACCTCGACCTGCGCCCGCTCCCGGTGCCGCTGCTGCCGGCGCCACACCAGCAGCAGGAACAGCACCATGAGCTGCAAGTAGACAGTCTCCCTCACCTCGACCTGCGCCCGCTCCCGGTGCCGCTGCTGCCGGCGCCACACCAGCAGCAGGAACAGCACCATGAGCTGCAAGTAGACAGTCTCCCTCACCTCGACCTGCGCCCGCTCCCGGTGCCGCTGCTGCCGGCGCCACACCAGCAGCAGGAACAGCACCATGAGCTGCAAGTAGACAGTCTCCCTCACCTCGACCTGCGCCCGCTCCCGGTGCCGCTGCTGCCGGCGCCACACCAGCAGCAGGAACAGCACCATGAGCTGCAAGTAGACAGTCTCCCTCACCTCGACCTGCGCCCGCTCCCGGTGCCGCTGCTGCCGGCGCCACACCAGCAGCAGGAACAGCACCATGAGCTGCAAGTAGACAGTCTCCCTCACCTCGACCTGCGCCCGCTCCCGGTGCCGCTGCTGCCGGCGCCACACCAGCAGCAGGAACAGCACCATGAGCTGCAAGTAGACAGTCTCCCTCACCTCGACCTGCGCCCGCTCCCGGTGCCGCTGCTGCCGGCGCCACACCAGCAGCAGGAACAGCACCATGAGCTGCAAGTAGACAGTCTCCCTCACCTCGACCTGCGCCCGCTCCCGGTGCCGCTGCTGCCGGCGCCACACCAGCAGCAGGAACAGCACCATGAGCTGCAAGTAGACAGTCTCCCTCACCTCGACCTGCGCCCGCTCCCGGTGCCGCTGCTGCCGGCGCCACACCAGCAGCAGGAACAGCAGGCCGAGCAGCGCGTATCCCAAGTTGCTGAACACGTGGTTGAAGTCTGACAGGACCATCAGTGGGTGGGCGCAGAGGAAGTTGAAATAACACAGGTCCTGGTTGCCAGATTGGTTGAGGAGCTGTGAAAAAAATGATGGTTAGACTTAGTTATATCCAATCGGCCAATCTTGCGACTAGCCAAGTACGCAGGATATGTTATAGTGCACAAGCGCGTGCGCAAGCACAGGTGCACTCCCTATTCCCTCACTCTCATAATTCGGTAGGACAGCAATTTGACACGACCGTAGAGAGATCAGGCGCAGGACCAACGGCTTTTCGTGCTTTCGGTGGCACGGGGGTGTTATTACACCGCCAACTTCCCAACTCCGGACTGTATCTATGTTATTATAACAGGAAAACATAAGACACAATTTCATCGCTCCCACCCAGGATTCGAACCCAGGACCTCCGGCGCGGCCGACGCATTAAGTGCGACCTACTAGCCAATGCGCCACGGAGAAAGTTTAAGTTAAGTTTAGTTAGATTTAGTAAGAGAAATGTCAAATGCCGTCTAAAGGTGTCCCTACTTTAGGCACCGTGCAGAAACTATAGAGGGCGCTAAAATCCCGCTAAAATCAGTAAAATTTGACATTTAGCGTAAAAGTTTCGAATATGAGTCACTAGATGGCAGAATAAGGCACCGTGTTTTTCCGTGGTTCGACAGTACAATTACCGACATTATGAGTCACGTCACAAGTTTTGAATATGAGTCACGAGATGGCAGAGTCGTCGTTACGCACTGTGCCTTTAGTCACTCACCCTTTGGTATGTAACCACCAGTTGTATGACAGGTAGTGTGTAGAACACTGCAACTGTCAGTACATTCCACAGGTACATCTTGGATCGGGCAGACAAAACCCGCGGCCGGCATCTGTATGTAGAATAAATAAAACGTCATTGTAAGAGAAGTAGAGATTCCATTCGAATGAGCCGCTCGTTCGGGGAAGTACTCCACCTTACAGAAGACTACAGTGAAGTAGCACTTCGTAACTGTTGTGCTATGT
This sequence comes from Nomophila noctuella, assembly GCA_958496325.1. Taxonomy (NCBI): domain Eukaryota; kingdom Metazoa; phylum Arthropoda; class Insecta; order Lepidoptera; family Crambidae; genus Nomophila; species Nomophila noctuella. The sequence goes on along the minus strand of OY292511.1, from coordinate 1,637,972 downwards.
TTCTGCTGATGAGTAAGCCCCTTCGTACACTACGCTACGCAAATCTCCGATACTCGACGATTTTAGTCTCCAAGCGACTACCGCCATACAAACTCGTTGAGGCTCGTACACTAGTCGCGTCGCCGACATTCGTCGCGCGACTCGCGTCGCGCCAGTCGTACGCAACCTGCCTGCCGAAGTCGTCGCCACAAAAGTCGCCGCGATTTTCAAGATGGCGGAGCATTTATTGAATGTTAAATTTGTTTCTGAGGTGGAGAAGTGTGATCTGTATAGCCGCTACGTCAGTAGTGGCAATTCAAGTCTTGCGATTCAGTGCCGTGTGTACGGACCGTGCGCTACTCGATACTCGCGACGCGATACTTAAGTAGTATACGACATTAGTATCGGAGATTTGCGTAGCGTAGTGTACGAAGGGCCTAAGGTCGCCAGAGCTCAGTTGGCGACGGTCTGCGCGCAACGCATCTGCGATCCTTGTGCGGTTGTTGATGTCCATGCTACTTCACTGTGGTCTTCTGTAACGTTGAGGTACTTCCCCAGACGAGTGGCTCATTTGGTTGGAAACATCACTATGCTCTACCTCTCTTAAATTCCCAATTGTTATTATGACAGGCCCTAAGAGAGTCCTATACCATCCAAACTGAGCACTCACCTAGCCAAATTAGCAACGCATAGCTTCCCTCCGAGTCTGTAGATATCTTTATCAGTGTTGGCATCGTCTAGAGTCGAGAAATCAGACTCGGTGTCCGAAGAAGAACTGCAGTCCACTGCGGAAATAATAACAAAGAATTAATAAAATGGTTACTGATTCCGTGCAAGGTTGGATAGTTAATTAAAATGATGACTGATTTAGTGTAATGGTTGGATAGTTTATGAAATTGATGACTGATTTATTATAATGGTTGGATAGTAAATTAAAATGATGACTAATTTAGTGTAATTGTTGGATAGTTCATTAAAATGATGACTGATTTGGTGTAATGGTTAGATAGTTCATTAAAATGATGACTGATTTGGTGTAATGGTTAGATAGTTCATTAAAATGATGACTGATTTAGTGCAATGGTTGGATAGTCAATTAAATTGATAAATGATTTAGTGTAATGGTTGAATAGTTCATTAAATTGATGACTGATTTAGTACAATGGTTGGATAGTCAATTAAACTGATGAATCATTTAGTATAATGGTTGGATAGTTAATTACAATGATGACTGATTTAGCGTAATGGTTGGATAGTTCATGAAATCTGAATATTTATGTGCATGAAAATGTCTGTTCGTTGTGTTCTGAGTGCTATATGTATATATGTAAGTCATTATTCTCCCAGCGTTTAATCCCGTTTCTGAGCCGAGTCGGCTTTTAACTGAAATTGTATAAAGTGCAAGGAATTCATTTACCTACCTACCCCGGGTATCGAACCCCTCACTCACCAGTCCTGTGGGTGTGCAGGTCTCCGTCGCCCAGTCCTCTGCTGGAGCCCTCGCCACTTCCGCTGGCGGTCACCAGGCGTCGTCTCGCCGTTGATGATGATGACTCGAACGCGTCGGGAGTCACGTGGCCTTCTGTGAAGAGAGAAATCAATTAAGCATAATACTTAACCACTCAAACTTAATATACTCTTTGTTCAATGAGGGTTTTCGCAAATGAAAATATCCGCTAGATGGCAGGAGGTAGGCGTAGGGTCTAACTACTATGTGGTTGGTGAATTTTGAATGAATTTTTTTTAGTCAATGTATAATAAATGAATTTATTGGACTAACACACCCATTGCCTAGCCGAAGCGTGTACTATGGAAGCTAGGGAACGAATAGACAAACTTAAATACTTTAATAAACATCCATGACTCGAGTACAAATGCCGATGTTCATCACACAAACATTTGTCCCTAGCGGGATTCGAACCCTCAACCCTTGATTTTATAGCCAGGGTCTCTGACCACTAGACCAACGGGCCCACTGTCATGTAAAAATTCACCAATCACATATCAGATAGACCCTACGCCTACCTACTGCCATCTAGCGGATTTTTCATTTGCGAAAACCCTCATTGAGCTTTTGTTGAGCGTGCAAATGCTTAACCACTCAAACTTAAAATATGATGATGATGATGATGGTGATGATGATGATGGTGATGATGATGATGATTATGATGATGATGATGATGATGATGATGATGATAATGATAAGAATAATGATGATAATGATGATGATGATGATGATACCTTCACTCTGCGCGGTGGCGTGGTCCTGCGCGGCGCACTGCTGCCTCCTCACGCAGATCACGATGAAGAACTAGCTGGTGATGATGATGATGATGATGATGATGATGATGATGATGATGATACCTTCACTCTGCGCGGTGGCGTGGTCCTGCGCGGCGCACTGCTGCCTCCTCACGCAGATGACGATGAACAACTAGCTGGTGATGATGATGATGATGACGCTGCTGGTGGTGGTTGTGATAATGGTGATGGTGATGATGATGATATTGATGATGATGATGATAATAATAATGATGATGATGATGATGATGATGATGATGATGATGATGATGATGATACCTTCACTCTGCGCGGTGGCGTGGTCCTGCGCGGCGCACTGCTGCCTCCTCACGCAGATCACGATGAACAACTAGCTGGTGATGATGATGATGATGATGATGATGGTGACGATGGTGACGATGACGGTGAGGATGATGATCATGATTTTGATGATGATGATTATTATAATGATGATAATGAAGATTATTTCTATGATGATGATGATGATGATGATGATGATACCTTCACTCTGCGCAGTGGCGTGGTTCTGCGCGGCGCACTGCTGCCTCCTCACGCAGATCACAATGAAGAATGCAACGTAGAACGAGCTGAAGAAGACCAGAGCTGCTCCAGCGGCTATGAGGTACTCGCGATACGATATGGTCTCTATTATCTTGAAGCTGGAATGGAGAGGAAACGTGTTTGTTACAAGCAATATCATCATTGATGAGCTCGATAGCGCAGTGGTTAAGTTAAGCAACGTTCGCAGAGGCCAGTCGTCTGATGCGTGACCAAAAAATTTAATCTGGAGCTCCTCCGTGCTTCGGCGGTCACGTTAAGCCGTTGGTCCTGCGCCTGATCCCTCTACGGTCGTGTCAGACTGCTGTCCCACCGAATTATGAGACACTCTCATCACTACATATGTATTTAGAGTAGGAGACGGCAAGAGAAGAGAGCTTATGATATTTGATTATGTATGTGATGTTGTGCAATTTATTTATATTTATTTATGATAAAAATTCCGCTGTGTGTATCAATTTTTTCCGATACCTGCACACACAGACTTAAAGATAGAGATAGAAAGAGAGAGATAGAGTTACCTGAACTGTTTAATCCTGCCATCACTGCTGGGTACGTTGATGACAGTCTCTCCCCCCCAGCCGAGGTAATGCGCCATTTTGGGGAGGGAGGAGTTAGAGGAACCCCTGTCAGTGCAGTCATCATCAGATGTCTTGACTATGAACACTATGTAGAAGCCGATCGGGAATGTGTCTTGCTGGAAAGTGAGAAGAATAAAAACATTAGAGTATGGTTCGACGAGCCGTTTGGTGGAATGGTCGAGAAGTCGGCTACGGTACAACGGTAGGCTTAGCTAGTAGTAGGTAGAATAGTGATTGTTAATTATATTTACATTTAATTGGAAGCTGATGATCTTCATCTTCCAGGTTAGGCATAGGTCGCATAGCATGGATATGTTCCTGTTCCTGAGATTAGCGCGTTCAAACAAACAAACAAACTCTTCAGCTTTATAATATGTATATTATATAGATAAATAAATCATACCGTCAAAGTTATGCCACCCCTTCTCGTCATTGTAAGGTAATATCCATCGTATAGGATATCTCTTTCGTTGTCGAATACTGGGCACTGTAAATAAAGAAGAAAACATTTGGAAATAACAGACTGGTAAAAAGAGTAAGGACACCGCGTCACCTACATTACAAGTGAAAATTATTTGGATTCACGTCTTAGGCCCGTATTAATAAATCGCACTCAACTCTAAGCTCGAACTTGAGCGCGAACTTGAGGTGCTGTTTTGTATGAGAATGACATATCTAGTTCGCACTCAAGATCGTGTTCAGAGTTGAGTCATCATCATTATCAGGCCCGATTTCCCACTAGGCACAATGGGCAGGCGCCCAGGGCCCCATAATCGGTTGGGGCCCCAGACCATCCTCCAGCTGATACTTTACTTTCATTGATATTTATGTCAAACATAAGTTACTCAATGTTTTCTTAGGTTTACGCGACTATTACTCATGAAATAAAACTGCGTAGTTAGGAACGTTACAAATGATAACAGTGAAGATGACGGCGATTGGATATTAAGTTGAGGGTAGTTTTTTGTTATAATTTAAATATGACAAGTGACGCATAACATCCGAGTCATTCCGTGATCACGGCTCCTGTCGTCGTCGGGTTTTTCCTGTAAATATGTAGTTTAAAGATTATACCGCGATTATATCCGTTTAATAAAAGTAGTTTTATTTCATAAACTAGCGGCCCGTCACGCGGTTTCACCCGCGTCCCGGGGGAACTACTTCCCGTACCGGGATAAAATATAGCCTATGTTACTCTGGGTGAATGTAGCTTTCCAAGAGTGAAAGAATTTTTCAAATCTGCCAAGTAGTTTCGGAGCCTATTCAATTCATACAAACAAACAAAAAATCAAACCTTTCCTCTTTATAATATTAGTATAGATTACTCACTGAGTAGTTCTGTATGGAGACGACAGCGCAGACGTCGTCCGGCGATTCTATAAGCACGATGACACTTTTCGCGCGCGTCAACCAGCTGTCGGTACGGTCTTCGCTTCTAAGTAAGTACCTGTAAGCCATCCGTGAAACAATCCGGTATTAAACTGACAGATCAATTCACAAAATTTTACAAAATGTCTAAAACGCAACATTGTACGGAAAACTGTATGAAATACTAGGCTATAACGTCACAAGCTAGTATTGTCAAATCAACACTTTTTTTGTTTCGATTAACTATGATAATTTGTTAAAAGCGCAACTGTAACTGTGGCGTAATGATTTGTGATTATTTTTCAATTTCGTCTTTAATGTAAGAGTTTCATAATTTATTTTAAATGCTGTCAAATGCACAACTACTATATTTTTATAATGTAGCTTAAAATTTTCATGCACACAGATTCACATTCTGTTTTACTAAGAGTGATGTTTGTACATTTTTGGTCCTTCGAGCAGGATCGCTGTACAACAATAACAAAAAAGTAAAAAAAAAATAGTTTTTTTTTCTTTTTCGAAGCTTACACATTATAATTTATTATTACATCGCTCACCTATCCAACCTGCTCTGCTCATCTACATCCAACTCCTCATGGCACATGTGCTTCCTCCTCACGCTCTGAGTCGGCAGGTCTATCATCTGATTAGGTCCTTGATTGAACGGGTAGAAGTAGTATTTCGGCTGGCTTGGGGTACTGGTCAGATTGGTGACGGAATTCAGCTTGATGTAGAAATCTTGGACGGTCTCTACCATTATTGTAACCTGGTGAGTAAAAATATGGATGAGTTTGGATGAATAAGTTGATTACGTAGTTTGCAAAAAGATAGATGGATGAGTTTGGATGTAAAGTTGGTTAACTAGTTGGCATAAATTTAGTTGAAGAAGTTGGTTACCTAGTTCGCAAAAAATAGATGGATGAGTTTGGATGAGAAAATGAGTTTAGCTTGATGTAGATATTTGGACTGTTTCCACCGTCACTTTGGGGAACAGACGGAAATTTCGGTGGAAGTATAAGGACGTTGGTGACCTAGTGGGCAAAAAGATAGATGGTTCAGTTTGGATGCAAAAGTGAAAAGATGGATGAGTTTCGAGTTTCAATGGATGGGTATGAATTTGGATGAAATAATGTTTGGATGTATTAGTACATGGATGGATGAGTTTGGATGAAAACTTGAAAAGCCGGATGAGTTTCGAGTTTCAATGAATAGGTATGAATTTGGATGAAATAATGTTTGGATGTATTAGTACATGGATGGATAAGTTTGGATGAAAAAGTGTGTGGAAGGGTGAAATATTGTTTGGATGTATTAGTACATGGATTGATGAGTTTGGATGAAAAAGTGTGTGGAAGGGTGAGTTTGTAGTTTCAAAGGATGGGTTTAGATATATGAATTTGGATGAAATAGTGCGAGGACAGATGAGTTTGGATGAGCAAAATTGATACCTCTATCAAATCCGGCGACGACGACGTCAGATGTATTATCGGCGTGTTGAGGGTAGACACATCTGCAAAGAAAAGACTATGGGTCGCGGGTTCGATTTCCAGAAGAACACGTTGTGTGTTTGTGCTACTAATTGTGAAAGTGTGGGCCAAGTCGTTACGACGGTGAAGAAATTTATCTAAATGCATATTTGTATATTTTTATTTATAATAATAATAATAATAATATAGTTTTATTTCAGAAAAATATCTTTCCATAATAGGGTTAGTAGTTTATACTAAACTAATATATTTGGCAAGCGTGGTGATTAAGCCAAAACCCATCTTTTTAACCAAAACATGATTTCAAATGATGGAGGCCTTTGCCCTGCAGTGGGACATTAATAGGCTGATACTTTACTTTATACTAAACTAGCCTGCGGTTTCAAACACGCGTAATTTCAAATATCCCCCCCTTCCCTCCACATTTCTGGGATCAAAGAATCAATGTTAACCGGGGATAGTGTAGCTAGCCAACAGTGAAAGAATAATTCAAATTAGTGCAATCGTTTTTGAGTTTATTCGTTACATACAAAAGAAGAGATGGGGTAGAACTATTATTTCCTAGCCAAAATAAATTTCTTCACCGACACAACCTAATATATAAAAATATAAAGACACTCCTAAATATGATACGGAATATTAAAAGAGATAATTTATATTATTTTACTTATCTGGAGTGAAAAGTTAAAAGCTAAGTCAGGTAAAAAAGACTTGTTAATAATAGGACTTGAAACTTTGTATATTATGGCAGGAAAGGATGTATTTTAGAAACAGGCTATTTGATTATTTTTCGACAGAAAGAATTTTGGAAAATTTCTAAGTAGAAATTCTGCCCCTACAAAAAATGGGGCTGATAGTTTGAATGAATGTACGTTAATTTTTAAGATTCAATTATAAAATTGGTAGTAGATCAGATGTTCAGATTTACTGAAAATGCAACCCCTTATTGGGTTGAAATATGTATATCAGTTTAAACTTTAAAGTGACATTCCTATAACTGTCCAACATTTCAATTATATTAACGTCGATAAGAATCTTTTTTCGATTTTTTCGATAAGAATAGGATAAGATAAGAGGCGATAAGAATCCTTTTCCGATTTTTTTATATTAAGTTGTCACTTTAATAGAAATACTTTTATTTACAGTCAAGTTTAAGTTAAAATGAAAAGAGAATGTTAGAAAAACATATCCTTTCAAGCTCCACATTTTATGCATCGATACCAGCCCTATTATTAAAGTCCCAACATAAAAAGAAAAACCTTTACAACTACACAGTACAAAATAGAACACAGTAGCTCAAGTTTATTTTATTAGTATAATGAATATCTATTTACGTATTACAGGGCCACAGTAGAGTTTTATCCACTTTCCTCTGACTAGGATGCGTGAACAGAAAGAAAAATAAATTATAATGTATCATGGGGACCACAATTTATGACCTAAGGTAGGACATAAAAACTTAACTTTATAATTATGGTATTTTAAGCAAAACTACCTTTCCTTGATAACGATTCACTACTTGTATTAAAATAAGTTTCTGATAGGCTTTTTTGCAGGCGGACTGGTGACCGCATTATGGTGAACGATACAACACAGGGGAACGCTGCTGCCCATCCCCCGGAATGTGCCTTAGTCGCTTTTAGGTTATCAGCAACTTGTGAATAGTGAAACTAGAGATTATCTTATCCTAGGCAACAGAATGTATTTTTAAAAAGCCCTTTTTAATTTTTTTGTAAGAGATTAATATTCATTATATCTGATTACGCATGTGTTAGAACGGAAACCACATAATATCTGATACTATTTGAGTAATCTAATCATTGTAATTTTAGCCCATATCGTCCCACTGGGCTAATTTAATAATAATAATAATCATTGTAATAGGTAATTTGGTCATATTGTGTATCACACGAAAAAAAACCCTCTATACAATTCAATTTGAGTCAAAAAAATAAAATAATTAGGTATATATATTTTTCTTAAAGAAAAATCATTAACAAGGTAAGAGATCGTCGCCATCCAGCTTTTTTACTAATCGTTTCAAAAACTTCTTTGGAAATCTATTTCAGGCTAGATTTAGCCTTTTTTTAAGGCCTTTTAAAGTAACCCTTCCTAATCCGTAATCCCACCCTTACAAACTTATTAAATTCATATGATGTAAAAGCAAACAATGTAATTATATTTCAACGGTGCCGTTTCCTTCCAGCCTTCATGGATTTTTAGGCCTCCATGATGGCCCGAAATATCTAACCAGCGCGCCCACTGGCCGCTAATTAACTACCTATACGGCTACGAAGTGCTTATAGAACCCCTGAGATCGAACTCCGTCGCAATATCACAGAAAGACTACGCTATATCACACCGCCTCCCTAACTCTTACCGCACGAGTCTTCATCTTCAGAAAACGGGTTATTGTGAGGGCACAGAGTCCTGGATATGTTTGTGAACTGTTCCACCGTGACCGGAGTCTGAACCAGCATCGGTAGCTGCCAGGAGAACACGCCTGTGGGAAGAGAAGGAAGATGTCATCTTCATTTCAAGAGAGATTTGTCGCATGGCTCAACTGACGCAGTTGATCAATTGTATTTATTGCTCAAGTCCATAAAGTTGCGCAATGGGACAAAGGAAGTCGGTTTATGTCCCACTGCTTAACTATAATTGATCAACTATGGCAGTAGAGCATTGGGACAAAGATAGTTTATTGTCCCACTGCTCAACTGCCACAGTTGATCAATTATAATGGAGCAGTGGGACAATGAACCGTCTTTGTGCCACTGCTCAACTGACACAGTTGATCAATTATAGTTCAGCAGTGGGACAACGAACCATTTTTGTCGCACTGCTCAACTATAAAGACTTGAACAATCGAGAAGAGCAAAGAGTTTAAGAGAGGTAGAGCTTAGTGGAACTTCTATTCAAATGAGCCGCTCGTCTGCGGAAGTATCTCCACCTTACAGAAGACCACAGTGAAACTCAGTTGGAGAGGGTATGGGGTCTTAAAGGCAGGCAACGCATCTGCGGCCCTTGTGCGGTTGTTGATGTCCATGGGCAGCGATGATCACTTACCATCAGGTGACCTTCTTGTTCGTTTGCCTCTCTATAACATAAAAATCCGGCACTACACGACATTATATAATACGAATTCGGCCACGGCGGCCAATCTTACGATTAGCCAAGTACGCAGGATATATCATAGTGCACAAGCGCGTGCGGGCGCACAGGTGCACTCCCTATTCCCTCACTCTCATAATTGGGTGGGACATCAATCTTACAGGACCGTACAGAGATCACGCTCAAGATCAAGGGCTTTACGTGCTTTTCAAGACACGAGGGTGTAATTACACCGCAAACTTCCAAACTGTATCTATGTTATCACAACAGGAAAACAGGACATATCTTTGAAAGAGTTCTTCTTACCTTTCTGTTGCCTAGCAGTTATGAAGAGAGGATACGTCCTGTTAGCCAGCTCGCTGGCTACCGTGACTCGAGCAGGTGTGTCGTAGGCCTCTAGATCCTGAAACAAAACCGCACTGTTGGTACAAGCACCCGTAGCATAAGTAGCTCGACGGTTTAACTCGGTGGCCTTATTTATTGCTTACTAGCTTTCCGCCCGCGTTAAATTCGGTTATATTGCAAACAATATTTTTTTCCCTTGGGAATATCATTTTTTTCGGGAAAAAAGTACCCTATTATTTAATCCGGATAACTTTACGTCTGCAAATTTTCAAAGCAATCGGTTCAGTAGTTACGGCGCCGCGAAAGCGGAAGCGGAAACAAAACAAAAGGATAATAGGCCAAAACCCATATTTGTAATGAAAACATGATTTCAAATGATGGAGGCCTTTGCCCTGCAGTGGGTTTTTAATAGGCTGATACTTTACTCTACTTTATGAAAAGAATATGAATAAATGCCCCTTCCGGCCGTGTTTGACCATGGCGGCCGATCTTACGATCAGCCAATTATGCAGGATATAATATAGTGCACAAGTGAGTGCGCAAGCGCAGGTGCACTCCCTATGCAATCTAACACAACCGTAGAGAGATCAGTTGCAGGACCAACGGCTCAACATGCCTAACGAAGCATGGAATCATCATTCTTATCGGACAATTAGGTGATTTAATTGGCATTATCCGAACCAAACTGAGAAAACCATCACAAAGTGAGAGTGTACGTGGGATTTGAACCTATATCCTCCGAGGTTTTTGAGCACAGCGCTTCACCACAGAGGCAATTAAGAAAATTACAATGCTATAATATAAGAAAGGCTTACCCCTCCAAATTCCATTATATACTCCGTTCTCTTGTTTACATAAACGGTGTAAGGTACATTGTACTTATATCTGTGAAGAATAGAGATAATTTATCTGTAGCAGTAATAAACAAGTAAATAAATAAGTTGATTGCTTGTGACTCAAGAAATTATTGGTGGTGTGACTATTTTTATAAACAGACTACGAATAAACATACATTGAAACTAGGGATTGCAATTGCTGGATCCAGCATCCAGCAATCCAGCTGGATCCAGCGCCTTTTTAAACATGCTGGATCCAGCATGACGTATGCTGGATCCAGCATGCGGATCTGCAAACAAAAAAATATAGGAAATAAACAAAAGGAAGTTTTATTTTATGTTAACTATTTTCATCTCAAATGATCAACATACTAAAGCAAGTAAATATAAGATACTAGCAGCTGCCCGCAACTCCGTCCGCATGGGTTTCGGTTTCCGCACTCAGCTTTACTATAGATAGCTTAAAACATTCCTCGACAAATGGTAAGTAGACTATCCAACACAAAAGATTTTGTCAATTCGAACCAGTAGTTCCTGAGATGAGCGCGTTCAAATCAATCTAGATCAGAAGTTACACGTGTTATTGTGAGTCACTCATAAAACATAGACATAATGATTTAGTGGGGTATTTTCTAGGCAATTTTATGTAGAATATTTCCGACATAAATTATTTCTTTATAACTTTAACCATTAAGACTGCACATGTGGCAGAAGCTTAAAAATTGGAGTAATTTCTCCCGTTTACGTTTCCCAAAACTACGCTTCTCCTATTGATTGTAGTGTGATGAATGAAAAGTCCTATAATCTGCCCAGGAGTATGAAGATTAATTGTACCAAGTTTTGTCAAAATCCGTCGAGTAGGTTTTGTTTCTATAAAAAACATACAGACAGACGGACAGACAAAAATGTTACTGGTTGGCTTTTTGACATCAGTATCGATCACTAATCACCCTCTGATAGTTATTTTGAAAATATATATCATGTACAGAATTGACCTCTCCACGGATTTTTTATAGGTATAGATGAGTGAAATAAGTGAAAGATTTCAAAGATAGTAAAAAGAAGGACAATTTAATTAGAAAAAGCCTTAAAATTTCGCTTTTTTTACTTTCGGTCCACGTTTTGCTGGATCCGCGCTGGATCCAGCTGGATTCAGGTCAATCCAGCAAAAATCCAGCTGGATTGAAAACGCCGCTGGATTGCAATCCCTAATTGAAACGCCCCAATGGGAAGCTACATTGTAAATACTACAAAAGTAAAATCACATAAAACTATACTGTACAATTCAATGTTAATACAGCCAAAGTAAAACTAGGTATAATGTGCAAATTAACAAAAATATAAATAAATTCTTGGACTAATACACCAATTGCCTAGCCCCCAAACTAAGCTTGAAGCTTGTAATATGGAACCTTAGGAATGGATAGACATACTTAAATACTTTTTATAAACATCTATGACTCAAGTACAAATACCTATGTTCATCACACAAATATTTGCCCCTAGCGGGATTTGAACCCGCAACCGTTTGTTTTATAGCCAGGGTCTCTGACCAACAGGCCCATTGATAATTGAATACAGTTATTTGTATTAGTAATAAAGAAAGACTATCTTAATTTTTAAATTTATTTATTGTTTAGTTTCATAACTTTGTATGAATATGAATGATATTTTTGTTCAATAGGTAGCTGATGTGCTGTTCAAAATTTATAGGATCATACTTTTTGGTCTAGTGGTTTTCGAGGTCCCAGGTTCAATGATCGCAATTTTGTGTTTTTTTTGTGCTTTATGCATCTGTCTTTACTAATACATGCTAACAAATAAGTAAATTTGACGACCCGCTTGGTGTAATGGTCAAGATGTTGCCTATTACGCAAGAGGTCGCGGGTTCGATCCCCGCACAGGACAAACATTTGTGTGCATGAACATGTCTGTTTGTTCTGGTCTGGGTATTATATGTATCTATTTAAGTATATTTGTAATACCACTGTTGATTCTGATATCTGTAACACAAGTGCTTAAGCTACTTAACACGGGGTCAGATCAATGTATGTGATGTTGTGAAATATTTATTTATTTATTTATTATTTAAACATCAATTCAAATTCTCTTGTAAATTCTACTTTCAAAGAGTAAACATGAACTAGTTAATTATAAAGTCATGAGTAACAGTTTAATTATGCTAATTATCTTTTTATTATTAAGTTTACAGTTAGTTCTATTAACACTGTTTTTTCATAATGTTGATGGCAGGAATGTTAGCTGAATCTTGTTTCAGTACACTTTATTTAAAACTAGTTAACTGATACTCTGATTTCCCTTTAAAACTTATAAAGGTGTAACCATTCCTTTTCTATAGCATGATGGAAAAAGAATTTGACAGGCCCCTTTGGTCTAGTGGTCAGAGACACTGGCTACAAAACCAAGGGTTGAGGGTTCTAATCCCGTTAAAGTAAAATGTTTGTGTGATGATCATTGGCATTTGTACTTGAGTCATGGATGTTTATAAAAGTATTTAAGTATGTCAATAGATCCGTTCTCCAGCTTCCATTGTAGAACCTTCGAGGTTAGTTTGGGGCTAGGCAATTGGTGTGTCCAAATTAATACTTCATATATTTTGTAGTGGGTAGTTCGAAAAAAACTAAACAATGCTTATCAATAAAATCAAGATCTAAGCAATACAAACATATTTATTTAAATATGATATACTAGCGGCCGCCCGCGTGGATATCGGTTAAAAAGTAGCCTATGTTACTCTCCATCCCTTCAACTATCTCCACTAAAAAAAACACGTCAATTCGTCGCTCTGTTTTGCCGTGAAAGAAAGACAAACATACAGACAGACACACTTTCCCATTTATAATATTAAGTATGGATATGGATTTTCGTGTAAGGTAGGTACTAGGAATATTAATTAATTATTTTTTAAAAAAGAAGAGCAGCTGATTGGTTCTCTTAATTTATTAATGTAAGTGTGCAGTATTTTCTAAACATTATTAAAGTATAATATCTATCATGAATGTGAACTTCTCTTAACTTCAATCATAATATGAATAGTTGAACACAATTTAACAAAATAATTTGTGACCTGATTATTAGGCAAATGATACTTCATTATAAGTTATTAAACAACAATATTGTCTCATGAAATGAACCAATTATAATCACCAATACTTAATAAAATATTAATAGTAAATAGAAAATCAATTCTTATAGATCCCTTAACAACTCTGCAACATTGAAATCCACTGACTTATAAAAACTTCCTCGTTGTTACAATAATCATTATATAAACAATGTTGATAAAGCAATTATTACTCACGTATTGTTATAGTTAAATACAATTTCATCTTTGTTTTCCGACACCACATTTTGAAACCCAATTATGAACCCACATAAGAAAAATATCAGGGACTCCATTTCCCACTAATTGTACCATATGAATGGTTGATATTATAAGCTTTGTACACCGACACTTAATAATTTCACTTAGAAATAAATAAATTTATCTACTGCAATGCGAAACACTAACAAAAATCGAACTTTTTCATTGACACATACGTCAAAGTCATGGAATAATGACAGGAGAAAATTAAAAAAGCTATAGCATGGGTTCAAAACAATATAGATTTATGTAAAAATATAAATGTTCGTGTTTTTCACTGTAATAATATTTTAATTAAAATACTTTTAAAATATTTTCAGTGTAAGAATATAAAAAGTAAACTGAATATTCTGCTGTGTCAAATAAAAGAAAATTACATATAAAGTGGAAGGGATTAAACGAAGAAGCAATACAAGTATTGTAAATTCATTCCAAACTTGAATAAATAAATAAATTAACAATTCCTTCTAATATATAAAATTATTTTATTTAATAATAATTTGTACATAGCGACAAATGCTGAGTGGACTCCCATTCAAAGCTTAATATAATCTTTAGCCACTGACACGTTATGTCTATTGTAATTTTTTAATATCCTTTTTTTCTCAATGAAAATGAACAAATAGCTTTAATAATACTATTATTTTATTATTTTTAATATAGATATTATAATATTGTACTGCTCCTTGAACGCGTCCGTAAGATAAACCAATAAAAATAACTGCCAAATTTTTAGATTTAAAAAAAATAACCACAGCCAATAGCAAACTCGTATTCATCTCACCGGTCAAATACCTTCCTGTGATTGGTTATCCGCTTGAACAGGTGCTATGCGTCATCCGCCATAACGTTGATCTTAGTGAATTGTAAAAGTGCGCTTTGTTTGTTAGAAAAACAGTAAAATCTGTGTGTATTTGTTGTTAAAAGTGTATCAAATGTGTTATTCAACATGAGTGAGTGGTATAGGATGAAAAACGGATTCAACAACAAGCTGAATTCGTCGGAATTATCGGTTGAAACTTCATGTGAGATGTCAGACTCTTATAACATGTTTTCGGATAATTTGAGCCCCATACCGGCTTCTATTTTGCCAAGGAAGCTGGATTTCAGTAGTTTGGATGACGATGACGGCATCCGGGACGCTTCTCCAGCCCCGGTGTCCTTCAGCCCGCCGTATAAACGAGTTAGAGCTCTAAGGTAAGAAACCACTTTCACTAATCAGGTATTCGGCACACAAAATAACACGCTTTTAATATTTTTGAATGCTAAATCAAGATCTTTCTAGTTACCAGTTAAAGTGTTATTGTTTTATTATTGTTTTCGTTTTTTTACGTGTAAGAATGATTGAAATTTCAAACACCGGATATCTAGCATTTTATTATTAATTAATTCAAATGTATTATTTTATTTAGTAGGCTATAATTCATCATTCATTTGTTCATTTGATTGGTAATATTCTCAAAATTTTGTGAAAGACGTGTTGAATCAGCTGTCTTGCTTTCTTGTGCCTCAAAAATTACTGCCTACTCATTCATCTCTGTGAAGCTTTGTACAATTGATTCTTTTACTTGGCAATAAAT
Organism: Nomophila noctuella; assembly: GCA_958496325.1. Lineage (NCBI taxonomy): Eukaryota > Metazoa > Arthropoda > Insecta > Lepidoptera > Crambidae > Nomophila > Nomophila noctuella. The sequence goes on along the minus strand of OY292511.1, from coordinate 1,622,441 downwards.
ACTTTTCTCCATAATTTTTCTACTGATTATGCCATTGCTCATTGTTATACAGAAACAGTAAGTTTTGATTGCATGCCGCTCATAGATTCTGGATCTTTCCATATTGAAGTAAATGGTGAGGCTTTGTAAGTCCCTAATAACATATATCTGGAAGATAATTTAACAGAAAAATAGTGTAATAATATCAAACATCTGCAAAATAATGTTTCTGGAACAGTATTTACATTTGCCTTAGAAGTCTGTACTAATTTAATAAAGTTGAAGAGTTTGTTTGTTTATTTGTACACGCTAATCTCAGGAACTACTGGTTCCATTTAAAAAACATATTTAACAATGGATAGTCCATTTGTCAAGGAAGGTTTTAAACTATTGTATAACACTATGTATACGGAAACTAAACCCCATGAAGACAGAGTTGTGGACAGCCTCAATTAAATACTTCTTTCAGTAAAAATTCTCCCTAGCATTGTTACTTCAATGGTCGACAACCTTTCTCTAGCATAGAATAATCCCGGGTTTCTTGGTCAAGCCATTTATTATTTTGCTTTACCATTATCTTCAAGAAACATAATCATACTAATATTATAAATATTAAAGTTCTTTTTTTGGGCTGTTTGTCCTTCAATCAAGCTGAAACTAACGAATGGAAGTTGATCAAATTTGGTATACAGGCAGGGTATGGGCTGAATAAGGTGATAGGATACTTTTTATGGTGATCAAATGTCCCATGGGATTAAACAGGTATCTTGATAAGACAGGCAATGCCATGGGTAATAACAAGTAAACAATAAATTACAAACATAATATGCTAATATCTTGATGTAGAATATTAAATGTAACAAGAATCTTTCTCAGCCTAGCATTTATTTTGATAACATCCAATGTGCATCCTAGAGAATGCTGCAAATGTGATATATGATGTTTGCCAACCTGGTTTTACAATAACAACCTGCTTAATTTAATGGTCAAGAAGACTATAAGACCAAGGTAATGTGGGTTCGATTCCACACAGGACAAACATTTGTGTGTATGGACATGTCTGCTTGTCCTGGTCTGGGTGCCATAAGTATCTATTTTAGTGTATTTGTAATACCACTGTTGATTCTGATGTCTGTATCACAAGTGCTTAAGCTACTTAGCATGGAGTCAGATCAATGTACGTAAGTGTTGTTGTGAGATAGATAATTTCTAGGGTCCCAGTATGTGCTTTGCTAAGTGTGGTAAATGAAGAATCACTCAACTGATTGAGGGCAAACATCACATTTACCATCTACTAAATGGTCCGAACAAACCCTGAAAATTTGGTTTGGATAGGTGGACCCGTTCTGTTATAAAGTGACAAGGAAAATGCCACTTATTTTTATTATATTGAGGTATTTGAGGTTCTTCTTATATAGGGTTGCCATCTCTAAAATTTGGAAAACAGGACAAGAGGCGAGATAACCCCGGATTTTAGAGTCACTTTCATAAAATCCTCGGTTGATCGTGTCGTGCACGCATCGTTCGTGAATCGCGGGCGGGGTTTTTTTTTTTGCTCGGTCTTCTTATGAAACCTTCCCCGGACTTCTGTATTTACTGTGCCCGGACGCACCCCGGACGCCCTCCAAACTAGGACAAATCCGGGGAAACCCGGACGGATGGCAGCCCTATTCTTATAACAGTAACAAAATTTTAGCGAAAACTAATCAGCATGCACAAATACTAAATGAAAGAAATATTTCATGATATGTATAATGGGGGGACACTACAGGTTCCTAATAATAATAATCATATGTCACCTATAACTAGTCACCGTCTGCCAGGAGAAAACTTAGACATTTTGCATGGCAGACGTCTATTGTCTCGACATACCTATAGCCCAGTTGACCAAACCATCAAACTTCACACAATAAACCTGGACTTCTTTTAATTTTGCAATAGTTCTTACATTTGCCAGGTGCATGCTTCAAAGGACCTTTAGACCAGTGATCTCGAAAGAGTAGTAAATACCTTGTACTATCTTACAAGGTATTTCCTCTCTCACTTTACCCAATTCCAGAAACTGACATGTCATAACATGTTTGTATGCCAAAAAACTGGTTATTGAAAATTTCCGAATTCATAATTTATTCATACGTTAAAAAGAGGCAGTATTTTCCATCTCACTTGTCCCAATTCCAGAAACTGACTTGTCATAACATGTTGGCATTCCTAGAAACCGGTTTATCGAATTCGCGAATTTACAATATTTTTTTGTTGTTGTCAAGTCAATAGGTATAAGACCAGTTGGAACTGGTTTGGTTTTGACAGTTATTTAATAATATCCTGAGTCATTGATAATTGAAATTCGAATTTTACTTTTTTACCATAAAAAGTTAGAGCGATGGTGGCCTAGTGGTACGGACGGCGCCTCACATACGTAAGGTCCGCGGTTCGAATCCGGGCCCACACCTCTGGATTTTTCGAAATCTATGTGTGGATTTGTGCCATTAGCTCGGCGGTGAGGAAACCTGCACATTCAGTGATTTCTGACTTTAGTTCAGGTAGATCTGAATGTGTAACCATGATCCAATCTGTCTGGTTCCCCTGTATGGGTTACGAAGGTCTGATGGCAGTCGCTTCACTGTAATAACCAGACTTGCCAAATCCTAAATACCTACCTAGGTATGTACTAATGTTATAAATGCTTAACGAACTCTGTCGGTCTATCTGTTACGCTTTCCTGATTAAACATCTCAACTGATTTTGATAAAATTCGGCACTGACAATCTTTAAGCTCGTATTAATAAATGTCACTCAACTCTGAGCTCGATATTGAGTGCAAACTAGGTACCTAGGTAGGGCTGCCATCCGTCCGGGTTTCCCCGGATTTGTCCTAGTTTAGAGGGCGTCCGGGGTGCATCCGGGCACTGTAAATACAGAAGTCCGGGGAAGGTTTCATAAGAAGACCGAGCAAAAAAAAAAACACCCGCCCGCGATACACGATTGACGATTTTATGAAGGTGAAGCTATGATGTCCGGCTTTCGGACTCTAAAATCCGGGGTTATCTCGCCTCTTGTCCTGTTTTTCAAATTCTAGAGATGGCAACCTTATACCTAGATATCTATATCATTCTCAAATAAAACAGCACCTTAAGTTCGCGCTCAAGTTCGAGCTCAGAGTTGAGTGCGATTTATTAATACGAGCCTTAGACCCTGAGAAAGAACATAGGCTACCTTTTATTGCTAAAAATCTCTGAAATCCACGCGGACGAAGTCGCGGGCGGCCGCTAGTTACCTACCTATAATTTTGCATTGAATTTTTACGTAAACACAAATGTGTGAATTCGGTTAAAATCAGTTAGGGTAAGTTCGCCGGTTCGCGTCCATCACCCAGTTCGCGTCCACTTCATTTTTAAATCTTAGAAAATAAGTAAACTGCTACACCAATCAAACGAAAAATCTTTACCACTTAAACCTGTATGTTTAAGAAGCTAGCACATATAAACAAAAGGTCCGTAAGTCAAACCAAAATAAAATGAAAAATATATTTGTCCTTGCTGTTCAACAAAAAGTGCGCGAACGCGGGATTTTAAGAAAAAAAATAGTGTGCAGCGGCGTGTTCGATGGTAAGTATTTTATTGTTTCATATGTATTTTGGGAAACTTAAATGTTTCTAAACTTTTATAATGAAAAAAGGAATAATATATATTATGAATTTGTTTATTTTTTTAATATTTAACTAATAAAATAAGGTGGACGCGAATTACTACATCAAATTTTCAAAATTTCCACTTTGCGTCCGGGTGGACGCATACTATAAACATAATAGACCAAATTGCGTCCAATATGTATTTTTGTTAAAAGCAAATGACTTTCTTGTTAAAATAATTTAAATGCTTAAATTCTTAAATAACAAGTGGAAAAAATTTATTTTAATATTATTTTGTCTTCACTGACAACTTTTTGATTTTCTGGTAGTTAGTGCGACGTTGGTTCTATGGTGTCCTTAGACGACAAAAGAATTCTACCATTAGAAGATATTGCATCAAACTCCAATATTAAGTGATGAAAAAGAAACTCTCGTGAAGGAACTTACTCCAGAAATTCCTTTGACTTCATCATCAGCACCAACTGTATCGCTACCATCTTTATACCCTCAGAGTCTTAATTACAACCATTTTCAGCCACTACACAAAAGGGAACTACTGATTAATTTGAACACCACCTGGTGCTGACCAGCTGACCAGTATTTTTTTACAATGCTGGAAAAGATAATCCCAGTACTCCAGCAACCATACCTTCTGCTGCATGAAGAAAGTATTAGGAAGCAAAAGCAGGAAGCGCGTTATTATTAATAAATAGATACTGATCTTAGAGTAAAATTAGGAGCCATCCATTGCCGTGGAAGGGTGTCCTTAAAAAATCACGAAATGTCACAAGGGGGGAGGGGGCGTAGTAAATTAGTAATATGTATATCAATTTTATTTTGTTTCCGGCAAATATGCTATACTTATCCAAAAATCGGCGTTAAATCTGTGATGTGAAGACATTTTTACCCGCTTATATATACGACCCGCTTGGTGTAATGGTCAAGAAGTTGCCTATGACGCAAGGGGTCGCGGGTTCGATCCCCGCACAGGGCAAACATTTGTGTGCATGAACATGTCTGTCTGTCCTGGTCTGGGTGTTGTATGTATCTATTTAAGTATTATTTGTAATACCACGGTTGATTCTGATGTCTGTAACACAAGTGCTTAAGCTACTTAAGACAGGGTCAGATCAATGTATGTGATGTTGTGAAATATTTATTTATGTTATTAAGTGTTGTAGCGTGGGAGGGGGCGGGGGTCTTAAACCTCACCAAGGGGGAGGGGTGTGGTCAAAAAAACATCACATGATAAATGGACGGCCCCTTAACAGAATTCATAATGTTTAACTTTAAAGGTGCTATCACTGGTTAGGTTCCTACTACATAGTTATCTTATTTTAAGTTCAATAATTGTAGCGAATTAATTTTTTAAAGTGATTACAATGTTGATTTTTGATATTTATATTTATTCTTAAATAAAGACACTGATAGAATTCTATATTTCTTTTCATTTTTCTTCATATCACCCCTATTATCCTTTACTAAGCTGGTGGACGCAAACTGGTCCATGGGTGGACGCAATCTATATTTTGTGGACGCAAACTGGGAAAACGCCAAATTCCGATATTTTTATTTTTTTGGAATAAATACAAAGTGTTTTAAGCAAATTTGAAAGTTAATCTTAAAATAGACTATATCATGAACTTATTAAATAATTTTGAGATAGATACAAGTGCTGGGATATTTTTATTTTCGCCGTCAAACTTGGGAACTGCACTAAATGGACGCAAACAGGCGAAATGACCCTATATTACAGTTATCTTCAACAATATAAGAAACATGTGATCCGAACAGCTGACATCTTATAAACATGAAAAAATTACACCCACACAAAAACTTACCACCTGCCTTTACGAACGGTTGTATTTTCAACCTTATCCCTTAAAGTTTAAGGGTGCTACTTTTTTCCTTTTTACCTGAGATCGTGCTGGTAGATTATGAATCTTATTCTTCATGGATTAGAGCAGAGATTTTGAATCATCACGATGGTTGTGTGTTTTTAAAGTCTAAATTTTTTTGTCAAATTTTACGATAATAGAATTAATTCAAATTCACGGAGATGTATAATAATGGCTGCTGTATGAAATGGTTTTTTGAGAATTCGTCATGTGAAGTGGTTCAAGGTTCGATATCCGCGTAAAATCAATTAGGTAATGCATTATAATTACGCGTCCTTATATTATTAGGTACCTATGTTAAGAGTGTTAATTTACGTAGGAATCATTTAAAAAAACGGATAGCCATACCCAGGGAATTTTGATCTATCTCTTTTTCAAATGCCTTATTAAGTCCTACCTAGTGCATCGTAAATAAAGTAAATTAAATAAAGTAGGTAACTAAATAAAGTACAAAAAATGCATTTACAAAATTACAGAAATACCTACGTGATTAGTTAGTTTATGTGTAGCATATTAATTTCGAAACAGGTTAGCCCGGGATTCGAACCAGCTACCCGTAAAGTTTACATCACAAATGCAAAATACGCACTTGCCATTCCGAAAGTTTTGAAATCACTTGCCAAACGCCTTGCAAGGAATCGAAACCCAACTTGCTCCCCTAAGGAACAAGTCTATTGTGTTTCACACCTGAAAAGCACAATGGGTGGATTGTACATACATCCGCGAGGGATAATGTTTGGAGAATTATTACTTTATAATTCGGTAATAATAATGTTCACTTCGAGTTTCGGCCGAGAATCAAATATGGGACTCTGCGCGGGAGTAACATCCTTTCAATATGTTTGATAAAGTACTTCCTCTTACAAAAAATATGTGTTTTTACAAAGTACTTATCTAAGCTGATTTTCGTGTCCAAAATCAGAAATCAAAATCTGAAGATACTATACTAGCGGCCACCCGCGACTTCATCTCCGTGGATTTCGTCTCGGTGTTAACAGCTTACAGACTTCTCAACAAAAAAAAACGAATCAGTAGTTATTGAGATTAACGTGTTTAAACAAACAAACAAACTCTTCATTCAGCTTCATTATATCAAATCAAATCAAAATATTCTTTATTCAATTGGGCTTATGAATCTTGAATCGTCATAAAAAAATACAGTAGTAAGGACTCGACCACCGATTCGGAAGGCAGTATTCATATATACCTACTCATATATACCTAAGTATAATATTCATTAGTACCTATAGATTTTTATCACCGTGTTATTTTGTTCCAGACTTTTCGATAGCCCGCACACTCCAAAATCTCTTCTCGAGAAATGCTCGACGCCATCCCACCACCCGCCGAGGTCGAGGCTGTTTCCACCAAAATTAAACGCTCCGACGGGTGAGTACCTGTTCATCATCATCATCATCATCATCATCAGGCTTGACCAGTTCACTGCTGGGCGTATAGCTTTTCTTGAGAAAATAAAAATTGGACATCATAAATATTGATTTCACACCATGTTACGCATATCCAAAGCAAATGAAATGGAATATGGGAGTTTATGCCCTTAGTCGCTCTATTATTGAAGAGACACACTAGTTTGAAGTAACGCGACCTAATTTCGACGGCAAAACGTTATCATAGTGTGTTATTTGCCATTAAAAAATATGTTATATCATGAACACGTGTTCAAAGCCGCCTTTCACCTTTAGGGGCCCAGTACACATGGACTTTGTACCTCTTGTTTAGTAAACATTGACTAGGTTCTGGGGGCTCCACCGAATCATCGACATCGTTCCCATTCTGCCCAGTTTAAAAGATAGGTCTGATTGTGATCATTGACTTATGTTATATTTGACGAATGTTTCCAGGCATGCCATCAGGCTCGAGCCACCACCTCCACCCGCCGTCAGGAGACGAGGACAGCGCCCTCGGCAGCCTACCGCCAGACGACATGGACGAGTCCAGGCTGCGGCCTGTGGCCAACATCAACCCGTTCACGCCTGACGGTGAGAAGTCTATGTCCTACTATGGTGGCTCCATGGACCATATTCGCACTATGAGTACCTACCCTTTATATGATTACAGGAGATTAATGGATAATAGGTCCCGCACAAGTCTGCAGATCTATCTTAAAATAAGTTGAACCTAGGACGCGCATATTGTAACTAGAAACTAATCAAAGGCCTATAGATGATGATGAGAAGAACAACAAATAATGTGGCACAGGCAGCTTCTGATGGATAGTTACACTGAGAGTACTATAATAGGCACCGTGCGCGCGTGCGTAGAGATGACTCTGCCATCTCGTGACTCATATTCAAAACTTTTAACTCTCAATGTCGGTAATTCTACTGTCAAACCACGGAAAAACACGGTGCCTTATTCTGCCATCTATTGATCTATTGATGGCAGAAAAAGGCACCCCGATATTCGAATATGAGATTCGAAACTTTCACGGTAAATGTCAAATTTTACTGTCAAACCACAGAAAAAAAATCGGGATTTTAGCGCCCGCTATAGTTTCTGCACGGTGCCTTTGTCAATAATATCGGTGCAAACAAAGTTTTCATTTCGTTGACAACACTTGAACATCAAGCTTGACAATAATATTAACTTATTTGTTTCAGGCCAAGCGTTGAATAAGAAGAAGCGAGCGTTATCAAAAACACCGACTTGGGACGCGACGCCTGAGCAACCGGCGAAAAGGCTAAGAGTAAGTTCAAGTTACATTCTAATGAGGGTTTAAAAATCCGCTAGATGGCAGTAGGAAGGCGTAGTGTCTAACTGGTATGTGATTGGTGAATTTTGACGACATTGAAAGTCATGTCAAAATTTACCAATGGCATAGCAGTTAGACCGTACGCCTATGTATTGCCATCTAGCGGATTTTTCAATCGCAAACACCCTCATCATTAAGATCAAATAGTAGTCTGTGAAGTTTGTCGAAGGAGAATCTATGGCTCGTATTAATAAATCACACTCAAACTTGAGGTGCTGTTTTGTATGAGAATGACATATCTGATTCGCACTCAAGATCGAGCTCAGAGTTGAGTGCTATTTATTGATACGAGCCTAAGAATATAATGCCACAATTCGGTATTTGACTGACAGGTCAAATCACCTACTTTTTTTAAATGTCAAAAACGTAACCTTGTATTGAATTGTGACGTCACATTTCTGTAGTGTCAAATCAATACTCTTTTAATTTCAATTAGCTGTAATTAATGGTTAAAGCTCAATAGTAATTGTGGGATAAAAAACGTCTTCAATGTTAGAATGTCATAATTTACTTCGCATGCGGTCAAATACCCAATTGACATTCGTAATACAAGTGCAAAAACTTCTCTCTCTCTCTCTCGAGCTCCTCCGTGCTTCGGAAGCCACGTGAAGCCGTTGGTCCTGCATACAACCTGCGGCTGATCTTAGGAGCGGCTGCCATGCTCTCAAAACAGCCGGAGAGCATAATCATCATTTATTTATTTATTTATTTATTAACAAGCAGGCAGTGACAATACTGATGATAGCCTGTATCCTACTATTTCCACCTCGTGGGTTAACTTCTTCCAGCTAAATATTTGTCTAATCTGTTTTTAAATATATTTGTGTTCTGTGCGGAAACCACCTCTGCTGGCAACTTGTTCCAAGCATCATCCACTCTGTTACTGAAAAAGTGTTTGTGTGGATTGTTCAGAGACCGAGACTTTGACAGATTCTTGATTTATTATTTGTTTTGTTCTCAGGAATCGAACATATCCCGGTACAACGTTGAATTCGTCGAGCTGGGCGTGATCGGGCGAGGTCAGTTCGGTCGAGTCGCCCGATGCGTGAACAAGCTCGACGGCTGCGTGTACGCATTGAAGAGGTCGCTGCGGCCGGTCGCCGGCTCCGCGGCGGAGAAGGCGGCGCTGACTGAGGTCTACGCGCACGCCGCCCTGGGGAAGCATCCGCACGTCGTCAGGTGGGTCTTTAGGGTTTTTAAGGGGGGTTCTAAGGGTTTTTGTGAGATTTGAAGGGGGTTCTGGGGGTTTTGGGTGCGGTTTAGTGGGGGTTTAGAGGGGTTCTGCGTGGATCGGGTGGGTGCTAAGGGATTTTAAGAGATTTGAAGGGGGTTCTAGGGGTTTTAGGTGTGGTTTAGTGGGGGTTTAGAGGGGTTCTAGGGAGTTTAGACACTTTCATGAGTTCTCCATAGGATTCTACGCTACTCAAAGCGGTATAAGACACTCCTAGACGCAAATAAGTGTCTAGAACAAGCTCGACGGCTGCGTGTACGCATTGAAGCGGTCGCTGCGGCCGGTCGCCGGCTCCGCGGCGGAGAAGGCGGCGCTGACTGAGGTGTACGCGCACGCCGCCCTGGGGAAGCACCCGCACGTCGTCAGGTGGGTCTTTAGGGTTTTTGAGGGGTTTATGTGGGATTTTGAGAGATTTGAAGGGGGTTCTGGGGGTTTTAGGTGCGCTTTAGTGGGGGTTTAGAGGGGTTCTATGCGTTTTGAGTGGGTTTTAAGGGTTCAACATTTAATAAACAAGTAAATACTATCTACATTAATTTTATTTAACGGGACTTAACGCGATATTAATTATGCAGTTCATATATGTATTCTACTTACTGCTTGACGTTTCGGCTGCGTTACAACAACCGTGGTCGCAAGCGTACTTGAATCCGCCTTAAACTTACATAATAAATATCGCGTTTAGTCCCGTTAAATAATATTAATGTTATGTTATACATAGTTTTAGAATCTAATGTGCATACACTTGTAAAAGTAGAAATAAGCGACCTTATTGTAATATTACCTAACACCTACTTTTGTAAATCACCTTATTTCACACACAATAAATTACTTAATTACTCACTTACTTACTTACTTACTTACTTAAAAGTCTCAAATCTTAAATACTATCTAGTTTGTATGCGTACTTTCTTTCCTACCAATTGATGACAAGCCAATATTCCTCCGCAGATATTACTCAGCGTGGGCGGAGGACGACCACATGATAATTCAGAACGAGTACTGCGACGGAGGCTCGCTCCAGCAGAAGATGGAGGCCGGGCCGTTACCGGAGCCCGAGTTGCTGCTTCTGCTAGCGCATATAGCCAACGGACTCGCGTAAGTACAATAATAATACCCTCCTAGCCGAATTCGGCCATGGCGGCCAATCTTAAGATAAGCCACTGGCGCGGGATATATTATAGTGCACAAGTGAGTGCGCAAGCACAGGTGCACTCCCTATTCCCTCACTCTCATAATTCGGTGGGACAGCAATCTGACACGACCGTAGAGAGATCAGGCGCAGGACCAACGGCAAGTACAATAGACATGAAATAAAACTACTTTTAAACGGATATAAACGCGGTATAATTTTAAACCTGCATATTTGACGAGCCGTTTAGTGTTATGGTCAAGAAGTCGGCTACCAAAGGTCGCGGGTTCGATTCCCGCACGGTACAGTAATAATAGTAGATTGTTTTTCGAACAATGTAAAAAGTCAAAGTTAAAGCGTATAATTTGCAACTTGAAACACTGAAATTCTTTTGCACCTCAAATACTCTTTTACCCCACTAATAAGTAAGTAAAGTATCAGCCTATTAATGTCCCACTGCAGGGCATACGCCTCCATAATTAGAAATCATGTTTTCGTTACAAAGATGGGTTTTGGCTTAATCACCACGCGTGCCAAATGCTGGTTGGTGATCAAACTAGGGCTGTGTTTAGAAAAATCAACACATATTTTGCCCGGCCCGGGAATCGAACTCAGGATCTGGAGATCACGGCCCGGTACTTAAACCACTAGACTAGTGGTTCCCAAAGTTATTTTTTTCGTGGACCTCTTTCAAATTTTTCTGGTATATCGGTCCTTTCAAGCACGTGTACTACCAACCATTTTGAACAACATATTTGTTGCAAATATTAATGAAAAATGGGTATTAAACATACGAAGCGCGTGATATCTTTGATTTGAAATGTTGATATTGTAGTGACAGTCTAGACTAAATACCCTAACAATGTAGTTAGCCCTTATAAAACTATGCTTTCATTTTTGTGCCTTACTATCAAAAGCAGATAAGTTTTCGTGGACCCCATTGACATCTTATGGACCCCCATTTTTTATTCACGCCTACGTGGACCCCCAGCATGTCTCCCGTGGACCCCTGGGGGTCCACCTGGACCACTTTGGGAATCACTGCACTAGACGATCGTGGCGTACCCTACTAATGTATCCTTAATTTATTCACCAGGTACATCCACTCTCTCCAGCTAGTTCACATGGACGTGAAGCCAGGCAACATATTTGTGTGCAGCGGCGAGGGCGCGCCCGCGGCTGACTCGGACGACGGGTACGACGACGATGACGCGCCGCCCTCACACCACACGTATAAGATTGGTGAGGCTTTAAACTTGCACAGTAGAAGAGATTTACCAATTTTAAAAATGAAATTAAATGTTTATGTTTGACACTTTATTTATTTATTTAAATTAGGTACTGTCAAATACAGAGCCATTATACAACATAATAACACAATCACCAGACAGATACCCAAAAATAGCGTACACAACATGTTTAATATAACTTTAAAACACTAGTAATAATAGTAAAATCTAACAAACGTTCAAAACGATGGAAATATATCTAAATTAATTAAAGTAAAAAAATATACTTATACATACTATTTAAGCACTTACATACACCAAAAGTTTAATGATTTAAATTTCGTAAAAAATAATAAGATACCGGTTAGCATGTGTGTGAGCCACGAGCCTATGATATATTGTCGTGTCTGTAGGTGAAGACTTGTTATTAGCATAGTCAGTTTCATATATCTTTAGTATTGTTCCTATTTGCTGTTATAAATAAAATAAATACTTGAATACGGCTCAAAGTACCAATGTGTACTCTCGAATCATGCTCGAAGTACCAATGTGTCTGCTTGAATCCGGCTCGAAGGACTAATGTGCTATCGAATCCGGTTCAAAGGACCAATGTGTCCGCTTGAATCCGGCTCGAAGGGCCAATGTGCTCTCGAATCCGGTTCGAAGGACCAATGTGTCCGCTTGAATCCGGCTCGAAGGACCAATGTGGCCGCTTGAATCCGGTTCGACGGACCAATAAACTTCTCGTTATTTTACACCTTTAAAGATTGAGTGGCGGTAATTCATAAGTTTAATATGTTCTCATATTTTGGTGAGACAGCAATGTGAAGCGACCGAAGAAAGATCCAATCTATTCAACATATACCTATAAAAGGCATATGTACTAGAATTTAAGTTTAACTGCTTCTATATGTGTTTTGTATGTATGCTGTTGGTGTACCTTATTAAATAAATAAATAAACATGACTCTCGCTGTGTTATAAAATCTTGTGTTATAATCTAGCCTTTCATTCTAGGTGACCTAGGTCATGTGACGTGTGTTTCGTCCCCATCAGTGGAAGAGGGAGACTGTAGGTACCTTCCCAAAGAGGTCCTACAGGAAGACTTTACGCATCTTACGAAGGCAGACATCTTTGCTTTTGGTAAGTGTTTTAAAATTATTTATTTTGTAGTTAGTTTGGTATTTGAGTTTTTATTTGATGGGATCTGCCTCGGCACGAGTGTAATAAAATTTAAAGTGATTCTCTAGTTTATAATGCACTAACGGCCGTCCACGACTTCGTCCAAGTGGATTTTGGTTTTTTATAGCTTAAAATTAAAGCCACACCACACCACAATTTTTTTTTAATGTCGAACCAATTGTTAACAAATAAACTCTTCAGACCTGTTATATTACTAGGATGTATTATACACACAAACTTTCCTGTTGTATCAGAAAATTTGAAAATCGGTTGCGTAGTGTTAAAGATGTAACCATACATATGGCCAGTAAGCATTTTTTTGACCAGAGTACAATAACCGGTTTTCATTTCACAAACATTTGCCTCTAGCGGGAATCAATCCACGGTTTTGATGCACTAACGACTTTCTCTTTGTCAATCATTGATATACAAAAACCCAAGATGCACAGTCTCGAACAAAAGTAACAGTCAATTCTGTCACCAAAAACTCGGCAAATCTGTGTGTCAAACTATGAACATTATTATTCGCAAATTAAACCTTATGCAGATTAGTAAAGATTGTTTTCACTAGGGAATGTTCAAAATTGCGATGACGCGGGTGACGCAAGACTGTTTGAAATAAGAGCATTCTGCACTTATTTTTAGGGGACGTTTCTGAGACGCTGATTGTGTATCTTGGGTTTTCGTATGTCAATGTTGTCAATGGAATCTATTTAAGTATACCACTAATACTACTGTTGATTCTGATGTCTGTAACAAAAGTGCTTAAGCTACTTAAAACGGAGTCAGAACAATGTATGTGATGTTGTGAAATATTTATTTATTTACCTATGATGGAAAAAAATACGTTGTCATTCCAAATTACACAACAATGACTAAACAAATTTACCTTATCTAGACAGATATAATAATAACATCTAGGTGATATAGATTTAATGAACTGATATCGTATTTGGTTGTGATTCATTTATTTGCTCTAGCTTATAATTATTTTGATCATATTTTTATATCTTCATGTTGGTAACGAGTAGATTTTTTATCTGATGGTAAGCATCACATTGGCCTTTGACAATACGGTGTTAGACTGAAAGTTCAAATCACTTACTTTCATTATCAAAATCAAAATATACTTTATTCATACACAATATACGCCCCACCGGTCCGCCCAGCTTGGGACGAGGAACACCAAAGCTGGACGGTGGTGGGCTCGAGGTCTCAGGTTCGATTGCTGGGTCGGGTGAAATTTGGTTGTGGTCACGCATTCGCATTTGGCAAGCGTGGTGGGTGACACATGATTACGAATCATGAAGGAATTTGCAGTGGGACATTAATAGGCTGATGAATAACATAAAAGAAACCATCTATAGTTCAGTATTTATTTACACACCATACATAAATAACACTCTCAATTTCGGATTTTACATTACATAAAATATAATTCTCCAAAGCATTTCGATTGGAGTTGACCCAATCTAGTAGGTCACTTAAGTTCCGAAGTCTTCATTCACACTTTGACAACAGCCCTCCCAACGTTCTCTCCGTTGAGCATTCCCACGAACGTGTCGTATACTTTATCAAACCCGTCGGTGACGTACTCCTGCACCTGAGAAGCCTTCCTTGGTCTCAAGGTTCCGGGTTCAATTTTCGGGTCGGGCCAAATTTGGGTCGGTAATTCCGAATACAGCCCGAGTTTGTGATCACCAAGACGCATTTGGCAAGCGTGGTGATTAAGCCAGAACCCATATTTGTATATGACAGCATGATTTCAAATGATTTGGGCTTGGTTCGATTCCCGTATCGGGCAAAATTTGTGTCGTTTTTTCTGTACACACCGGGTGTTTGTAATAAGATAATCAATCTGCATTTGGCAACGGTGGTGAAAAAGCTAAAAATATGAAAACGATATTTTCGTAAAGTTATTTATTTAAACATCACACATAAATAACAAAATGTCACTCTCAACAATTATCCGGTGATCCTAAAGACATTCTAAAATCTCGAAGATTTCGATTCAAACTTCATACTTTAACGACAGCCTTGCCCTGGTTCTCTCCGTTGAGCATTCCCACGAACGCGTCGTACACCTTATCAAATCCGTCTGTAACGTGTTCCTGCGCGCGCAACCGTCCGGAGCGCACCCAGTCCGCCAGCTGCAGGAACGCCTCGCCCCACCGGTCCGCCCAGCGCGGGACCAGGAAACCCTCCATCTTGATCTGACTGAACACCAGAGTTGGAGGAATGGTGGTTCAGGGTTTGATTCCCAGGTCGGGTGAAATTTGGTTCTGGTTTCGCATTCGCATTTGGCAAGTGTGGTGATTAAGATGAAGGCCGGGTTCGATTCACGGGTCGGGACAAATCTGTGTCGACTTTTTGGTATACAGATGGGGTTTTTGACTATCAATCCTCATTTGGCAAGCGTGGTAATTAAGCATCATCAAAAATGGAAAAAAATACATAACAAGCATTTTATTGAGGTATTTATTTACACATCACACGTCATGACACTCTTTACAATTCATTCAGTGATCCTAAAGACACTCTAAAACCTGGAACATTTCGTTTCAAACCCTATACTTTGACAACAGCCTTGCCCTGGTTCTCCCCGTTGAGCATTCCCACGAACGCGTCGTACACCTTATCAAATCCCTCTGTAACGTGTTCCTGCGCGCGCAACCGTCCGGAGCGCACCCAGTCCGCCAGCTGCAGGAACGCCTCTCCCCACCGGAATCCTTCCATTTTGATCAAGCTGTACAGCTGGACAATGGTGGGCTTGAGGTCTCAGGTTCGATTACCGAGGCTAAATGCGTCTCGGTTTTTCGGGGTTTGTGATCACTAATCGTCAGTTGGCAAGCGTGTTGATTTAGCCATAACCATCTTTGTGACGACAACATGATTTCAAATGATGCAGGCTGGGTTCGATTCCCGTTTCAGTTTTTCCGAACACAGCAGGTGTTTACTAATCTGTATTTGGCAAGCGTGGTGCGTCGGGGGCGGGAGCGGGGGGGGGGGTTGATAAAAACATAGAAACAAGACGTAATTTAAAGTACATAAGTACCTACATATTTATTTACACACCATACATAAATGACACTCGCAACTTTATATGAACATTTCTGGTTTCTTAAGGTCCAATCTAATCAGGACTCTTTAGATCAGAAGTCTTCACACTTTGACAACAGCCTTGCCCTGGTTCTCCCCGTTGAGCATTCCAACGAACGCGTCGTACACCTTATCAAATCCCTCTGTAACGTGTTCCTGCGCGCGCAACCGTCCGGAGCGCACCCAGTCCGCCAGCTGCAGGAACGCCTCGCCCCACCGGTCCGCCCAGCGCGGGACCAGGAAACCCTCCATCTTGATCTGACTGAACACCAGAGCCGGTTGGACTATAGGAGCCTTCCCCACGCCGTGAGGAAAGTCGTTGTACGAACTGATGCTCCCACAGACAGAGACGCGACCGAACGTATTCATCTGACCGAGGATTATGCTGCTCAGTTCGCCTCCAACGTTGTCGAAGTAGCAATCCACTCCGTTCGGAGCGGCTTCCTTCAGAGCTGTCTGAGCATCAACAGTCTTGTAGTTCAAGGCTTTATCGAATCCTAAGTCTTGCTCCAACCAACGGCACTTGTCATCTGAGCCAGCGAATCCAACAACTCGGCAGCCCTTGATTTTCGCAATCTGTCCCACTAGAGACCCAACGGCTCCGGCTGCGCCGGTGACCACGACTGTCTCGCCTTTCTGGGGCTTGCAGATCTCCAGTAGACCGAAGTAGGCAGTAGCCCCAGGCATGCCCACGGCTCCGACGCCCAGGGAATTACTGAGGCCCTTTAAGTCGGGGAGTTTGTAGACGCGGTCCATGGCTGAGGATTGACTCGCATTGATGATGGTGTAGTCGCGCCAACCTGGAATTTAATTATTGTTTTTTTATTGTGTTGTGAACATGTTTTTGCTTCAAAATCGAAAAGTTCTTTATTCGCGTAGACTTGAAAGATGCACTTATCAAAAAGTAATTACTTTACACTAAGAATCTACCACCGACTTCAGAAATCAGTCGTCTACCGAAAAAAAAGACAAAACTCTTTTAAAATGGTTTTTTTTTAAATGATGGAAATAACAAAAGAAACTCTTAAGTTCTCCCCCCTATTGCCTAGCCCTGAACTGAGCTCGAAGCTTGTACTATGGATGCTAGGGAACGGACAGAGTTTCTTATATATAATCTATATACTAACATAATAAAGCTGAAGAGTTTGTTTGTTTGTTTTAACGCTCTAATCACAGGAACTACTGATGATTTAAGCTACAGTATATATAACACTTTACAAGTGTGCGGAAACCTAATTCCACGCAGACGGAGTCGCATGCAGCTGCTAGTTTATAGATAAAAAGTCGCCGAGGATCGGGCTAAATGGAGAGCCATAGGAGAGGCCTATGACCAGCAGAAGACTGCGATAGGCTGATGCTTAAAAATAAATCTACAAATACCTTTGTGGCTGACGACTCTCGTGCCCACGGGGAAGCGAGGGTCCTTGGATTCCTCCACCACGCCGACTTGGTAGCCGAACTGGTCGTATGGAGTCGGATGGCGAGGGTTGTAGGCGCGCTGGTACGGGTCCACGCTGGTAGAAATAAATATATATGGTTTATTGGCCACGTTAAGTTCTTAAAACTAACCTTCCGTCGCGGTTTCATCCGCGCGTAATGTCTTTTTCCAAATATCCCCCCCCCCCCACAATTTTCGTAATCAAAAGTACCCTATGTTCACCGGGGATAGTGTAGCTAGCTAACATTGAAAAAAATCTTTCCTCGTTATAATATTAAAATGTACATAGATGTAACATACTCGTAGGTATTCAAAAAGGAAAAAAAAAACATAACACAAACATCTTAAGAGAGGTACTTAAGCTTAGTGCTTAGTGGAATTTCCACTCGAATGAGCCGCTTGTCTGGGGAAGTACCTGCACCTTACAGAAGACCATAGTGAAGTAGCACTTCGTAACTGTGCTATGTTTCTGTTATGGGGTTTTTATAGACAGGCAACCCATCTGCGGTTGTTGATGTCCATGGGCAGCGGTGATCAAGCGGATTCTTTACGGATGCCTTTTACTAACTTTCAATAAATAGGATGAAATTATGTATGTATGCAGGAGATGAGATAGAATAAAAAAATATTTAACCCTTCACAAATTTCCGTTTCACTTTGCCTCACCAAAGCGCTTCACTGGTAGTACAAATTCCACTCCTTAAAAAGTTAAGTGTATTCTGTCCCAGTAGGATTGCTACTTAAAGAGTGTAATTGCCTTACCTGATCCATTCGGCTTTGACGAGGATCTCGCCATTCTTCACGGGAGGCAGTTCCTCCTCCACAATAGAGAAATCATCTCTCTTGGGGACTCCTTCAAAGGTTTTCAGGACGACGTACTTGCGTGCCTTCACCATGGTGACTGGGCGGTAGTTAGCCACAGATGGTGTGATGATAAATACTGTGATATGATAACGGGTTGATAGCGATAGTTTATCAACCTGTTTACGTGTTTTTTGCCGGCGGCTGCGTTTGTTGGGAACGTACTTAGCGATTTTTAGAGTGCCGAGGGTCGCGGGTTCAAAGTCTATAAATGGTTCATTTGGAAAAATGATTTTACAAACTTTAATTAAGTTTTGCTTAATCATCCTTACTAATATTATACATCGGAAAGTGAATTTCATGACGTAACTACTGAACCGATTGATTTCAAATTTTGCAGACGTAAAGTTAGAAGTCTGGATTTATTAATAGGGTACCTTTTATTCCGGAAAAAATATATTCCCGAGGGAAAACAAAAATATTGTTCGCAATAAAACCGAATTCCACGCGGGGTAAATTAATAAATAAATAGCCTAGCCCCAAACTGAGCTCGAAGCTTGTACTATAGATGCTAGGGAACGGATAGACATACTTAAATAATTTTATAAACATCCAAAGTTAAAAGTGTCGATTTACATCACACCAACATTTGCCCCTAGCGGGATTCAAACCCGCGACCATCGTTTTATAGCCAAGGTCTCTGACCACTAGACCAACCAAGGGGCCTGTGAAATCATGATTTGATAAAATCTTTTTCGTTTATCTAATTGAAGGATACGGTAATCGTAATCTTATTTGTAACTTATTTATCTACAAATACTAAATGTAACATAATTAATTATTTTTGTAGGAATTGTGATTTAGTTGCTAGGTATGTTTTTCTAGTGTATATGAAATCCAAAAACTGTTGACTTATGAAACGGGCTTGAGGCAGTACCAATCATTAGTCCTTTGCATTATTGAGGCACTATGTGAAACTTCTTTTCTATTTCATGTTTTATGTAAGGTTTTAAATTATAATATATGTTTTACGAAAAAATTGTGGTCGACGAAGTAACATCATGTCTCACAACATCACATACATTAATCTGACTCTCTGAATAGCTTTAAGCACTTTTGTTACAAAAAAATGCCTATTCCAGCGGTTTTTTGCTGACTGTAACTTTTCCAAAATCCCTGAATGCAGGTCAAAATATCTCAAAATGTAATGGATGGTTGTCTAACAACGTTTTCTTGTAATTGTAACAGTTAGCTAGGCCGCACACCAGGCATACAATTATTTCTCCACAACTGTCGCGCCACATTTGAAATGCGACACATTTATCGCCCCCATACATTCCTACGTGAGCATGCACACCGAGGACTCATTTGTAGCGGGCGCACTTTGTGGCGACGGAGAAACAATTGTATGCCTGGTGTGCGGCCTAGCTAAATGCCTACCTGCCCTTCAAAACTTTTTGCGAAATTCCACCGTTTCAATTAAAATCAAAATATAATTCATTTATGTAGGCCTCAATGATATCACAATAGGATGAATCTACCGCCGACTTCGGAACGCAGTCATCTACCGAGAAGAAGCGGCAAGAAACTCGATAGTTGCTCTTTTAAGTTTATACGATCCTTTTATCATAATCTTTAACTTGACTAACCAATTCCTTGCCCGCAGGTCTAACTCTCTTCGAGGCTGGTGGGGGAGGCCCCCTGCCCAAGAATGGGCAGCAGTGGCATGACTACAGAGAAGGGAAGCTGCCCGAATTGCCCAACTTGTCCAGAGAATTCAACCAGCTTTTAAAGGTAAGGTTTAGTCCATTTTAATTTAATCATCATCATTATCCTAGCGCCTCTCTCGGTTGCATCCTCGGCCATTGCCTTGGAGCCCAGGGTACGCTGCGACTATGATCCTGAATTGACATGCCTGGCTATTACAATGGAGCGACTGTCGTCTGACCTTCGTAACCGTTTAGTCGGGACCAACGGCTTAGCGTGCCTTCCGAAGCACGGAATCATCATTCTTATCGGACAATCAGGTGATTCAAGCCTGCAATGTCCTAACCAAACTGGGAAAACCAACACAAAGTGAAAGTGTTCCCCGCGCGATTCGAGCCCACGACCTCCGAGTTCATAGTTTTTGAGCACAGCGCTCTAAACACTACACCACAGAGGCAGTTAAGAGTCCATTTTAATTTATTTAATAAGTAAATTCATTCGACTAACACACCAATGAGGGTTTTCGCAAATAAAAATTCCGCTAGATGGCAGTAGGGAGGCAAAGGGTCGTACTGGTATGTGGTTGGTGAATTTTCACATGACATTGACAGATATGTCAAAATCCACCAATGGCATAGCGGTAAGACCTCACGCTTACGTATTGCCATCTGGCGGATTTTTCAATCGCAAACACCCTTATTGCCAAGCTTGTACTATGGATGCTAGGGAACGGATAGACATACTAAAATACTTTTATGAACATCATGACTCAAGTACAAATGCCGATGTTCATCACAAACATTTGCCTCTAGCGGGATTCGAGCCCGTAACCCTTGGTTTTGTAGCCAGGGTCCTTGACCGCTAGACTAACGGACCTGTCATGATAATTATTAAGAATTTAAGAGGGGTAGAGCTTAGTGGAATTTCTACTCGAATGTGCCGCGCGTCTGTGGAAGTACCTCCATCTTACAGAAGACCACAGTGAAGTAGCACTTCGAAACTGTTGTACTATGTGTCTGCTGGTGGGTAAGGTCGCCAGAGCTCAGTCTTGGGGAGGGTGTGGGGTACTCTAGTGTCGTGACAAGAGAGGTATCGCAAATGTCCATAGGCGGTAGTGATTGCTTACCATCAGGCGACCCGCTTGCTCGTTTCTCTCCATAAAAAAAACTAACACATAACGTTTTCCCACAGAAAATGGTCGACCCGGATCCCGCGGTCCGCCCCTCAGCCGCCAGGCTCCGGAAGCATCCACTACTCCACCCGTCATGCAATAAGAGCAAATCCCAACTCCGCAGAGAACTAGCCGCAGCGAAGATGAAGAATGAACTCTTGGCGAGGAAACTACAGGAGGCGGCCAGGTTAGTATGGGGAACCTGCATCGCGGTGATGAGATTTTTTTACAGTGGGGTATATACCCCCGGGGAATTCGTGTTATGCTGAGGTCGATAAGTTGACTCAGAATTAGTCGCGGGTTCGATCCCCGCAACAGTACGTTTTTATGTACTAGCCATGAAGTTTTAATTGAGTAGTGGAGTCGAGAGTAGACTAATGTACTATAGGTCGCGGGTTCGATGCCCGCTTAGAACATAGTAATTTTTGAGTTGCTGAAGTCGTTTGAATAGAATAGAATAGAATAACCTTTATTGCAGATCTGTTACAAAGTTTATAATGCTAGTTGTTATTGCACAGACGAGAAAAAACAGTTACCCTCAACGGGCATGCAATAGTAGTCAGAATATGAATTCAGTTAATTACCTACACATTACATTATATCAGCATAAATATACATTCCATTCACAAATAATAGAAATTCATTATGTCAATTATTATTAAGTTATTACAAATAGTCAGATAATAGGTTAAACATGTCAATGGTAATTAAAAAATTCATTCAAATTAAAAAATGCGTTACATGTCAGCCACTCTTTAAGGGAATTTATAAATTTACGGTCTGGAAGAGAACAAAGCTGTTGCGGTAGATTGTTATATATTCGTTGATCGACTAAATGAAAGGCTGCAGCTCTATCCCCACAAACAGTACGTTTTTATGAACCCACCATAAAGTTATAGTTTTCTCTCAATACCGTAGTTCCATTAAACCTATTTTTTTGACAAAATCTACCAAAAACTGAGTGATTAGTTGACTATAATACGATAGCATTTATTACAAAGAGCATATTTATTCATTCGATTTCGCAAAACAAATTGTCTAACACACATATCTCCCTCATTACAGATGCATAAAATCGCTAACACCCAACTTGGTATCAACGCAAGAATCGGCCAAGTTTCGAACGAGATCAGCGAAACGACTTCAGAAACCGCGAGTGGAGTCTCAAATAGTGGATATTATACAGAGCGTTACATCACCAATGAGGATAGACAGACGGACGGACAGGAGGGGTAAGAAGTTATAAGGATGGTTTTAAAACACCCTGGTGAGTTATAAAGAGTAGTTGAGTTACTAATGTCAGTTGGTGAGTCAAAAGTAACCTTTTGAGTCACGGAAAATGAGTTTAAAGTTAATGTTTTCGAGGATGAGTCACTAATGTCAAATGGCGAGTTAAAACTAACTGTTTTTAAGTGTCTTGGTAAGTTTAAGTAACTTCGTTGAGTGTCTAATGTCACCCAGTGACTTAAAGTAACTTTATTAAGTGACAAGCGGCTTAAGTACCGGGCCGTGGTCACGAAGTCCTGTGTTCGATTCCCGGGTCCGGCAAATGTGTTGATTTTTCTAAACACAGTCCGAGTTTGTGATCGCCAAACCGCATATGGCAAGCGTGGTGATTAAGCCAAAACCCATCTTTGATGGAATGATGGGGGCCTTTGCCCTGCAGTGGGACAGTACTAAAATATAAAAGATTCATTCATAACATGCTAATAGTAATAAATTACTAACAGATCATGTAGAGAAAGGGAGAAAGAAGTTTTATGGTGACAATTGTGTAGAAAGTATATAACTAGATCATCAGGGTGACCCTAAAACCAGCCTTATGTACAAGACAGAAGATTCAAACTGGCTTGTTAAACACAATACCAGGTTATTTAGAAATGAAAGAAGTAAATACGAAGAATTTATGTTAATTGCATATATGGAAAGAGGAATAATGAAGATTATAACTAAATGTATTAGTTTGATAGAGTATTAAGTTACATACAACTTATAAGTCCTAAAAAAATGTCATAGCACTTAGCGTATAAGTGCATTAAAATAATTATTAAAAAATCTGGCATGGGTCAAAAATATCGTTAAACTTTTAACATTAATAATTTTAAATATAAGCACAACAAATATTAAATAATAACAGACTAAAAATAACTTATGAAAGACAATTTCATGTAATAGATTAAATAAAACTTTTGAGTACTCAAAAGTTGGCAAATGACAGTGTTAACCAAAATACAATATTATCTTGATTTTAAAGATATGTAAATGTGCATTTTAATAGGGATGTTCACACAACCAGTCAGGACCGGCACCTTGGAAATTTTGGAAGGAACATGATCAAAATTATCTGGTTTAAAGGTAACGGAGGTCAATCGACAGTCGCTCCATTGTAATAACCAGGCTGGTCAATTCAGAATCATAGTCGCAGCGTACCCTGGGCTCCGAGGCAATGGCCGAGGATGCAACCGGGAGAGGCGCTAGGATGGTGATGATGACAATGGATACTTAAAAACATCTTCTTTTTGTACAATGGTGTTATTAAATCAATAGTTATATGAGTCATAATCCCTATTAACAATAATTGGGTAGGTATTACAACGACCTAGGATGAATATATTCTAGGGATAACTTATACATTTAGCTAAAATCTATTTTATCTGATATGAAAATAAGAAAAAAAATTGAGGCCTTTTACATTATCAAAGTCCCTTAAAACTTACTAGATGATGAATAAAATATATTATTCGTCAAATGATCCCCTAGATAAGATATAAGGGACTTATTAGGATTTAGTGAAGGTCTTACTATAAACTAAGCCCTAATAAGTTTAAAGTGACTACCACCGGTTCATATAATAATACACACACATAATTAAAAAAATCTAATTTAAATGAAACTATACATAAAACAAACTTCAAACAGATTTCAATTGTTAATTCAGTATGAAATTGATTCCTGTGCCGTGGTCTTGAGATACTGGGTTCGATTCCCGGGTAAAAATTTTGTCAGGTTTTTTCAAACACAAGTAGGGTTTGTAAGTTCTCTTTTTAACGAAAAGCCTTTGCCCAGCAGTGGGACGTAATTGGGCTGATAAATAACTGTTTCACTGTAAATATAATAATACAAATAGCTCTACATATCATAAAATATTTGGAAACACGATACTATCGAGAACAAGTGACATTTATTTACACAATATTTTGTTTACTGTTTTTGGCAAGTGTGGTGAGGGTTAAGAATGGGTACCGGTCCATGGTTCGAAACCCGTCGAGCAAAATATTTTCGGATTATTCGAAAATTGACCGGGGTACTGAAACCGCATTTGGCAAGGGTGGTGATCAAATAAGTACTTATCATTGTAACCATGAATTGGTATAAAAGTACCCGCACATCTATAGGCTGATATTTCTTACTAGGCATCAATATTTGAATGCCTAACTAACCTAGATTTCTGTGAATAGTCATCAGAATACATTGATTTGGTTAAAGAATGTAGTTTTTGAAAAGCGACTTGACCAAGAATCGAATGCGGTTCGTTTTATTTTCGAATTTTCGGCAGTAGTCAGATTTTAAATGATTGAAAGTTGAATTTTAGACTTAAGTAATAAGAATTAGTTTCATTAAAATTCTAATTTAATACTTAAACTAAAACCAAATAAAATCTTGGTGTTGCTAATTAAATCTTAAATTGAGATGTCATACGTCTCATTTTTAACTGACAATAAGAAATTTAAATAAGTGCCTTGTAATAAATAAACAACAAAAAATTATATGTGATCTTTCAAGTGCTTATAATCGAATTTAAACTTGTATAAATGATAAAAGTAGTGATTATGATTAAGTAATTAAAAATTGTTCTCTATTGGAGTTGTGGACGTGAAATATATTTTTCGAAAGCTTCATTATAATCAAGGTTTTCATTGAGGTGTATTGCGGACAGTTTTTAAGATAGGCCATTTTTTTTATCGGTAGTATGCCGAAGTGTGGTGAACGATAAAACACAGGGGAACGCTGCTGCCCAGCCCCCGGAATGTACCTTAGTCACTTCTTACGACACCCACGGGAAGAGATGGGGTAGTACTATTCTAGGCTCTACACGGCCAAAATGTTTGCTACAATTTTTTTTTTTACGTCTGCAACTCTTGTCGAAATTTGTTTTATTCTTCCATTTGTCTCAATGTGATATTGTAATGTTTTGAGGAAAATTAGTTGTTATAAATAATTGTATTTAGTTTCCTACGGCGAGGTTTTAATATTATTATGATATTGGAAGTTACATACATACCAAATAGTTTCTTAATATGAGACCTATCGACTGTTGTCAACGTTTTATAATTAATTTTAAAACCACGCCGAAGAAAACGATATTTTAGCTATGTTTAAGGCAGCTTATTAGATATAGATTAGATTCTAATTCATTGCCAAGTGTTGTTTAATTAAATTTCAATTGTAATCCTATTTACATTTTTATAACAATGTTTAATTATAAATATGTGCTTAAAATAACGCCCAATAAATCATACTTTAACATAATAATATTTTCATGTCTCTCAGTTTTATTAAATACTCTTGGCTCATGAATGGAATAGTTATATGAAAAATCAAATTAGTTGATGTATTATTTATACGAATAGTGCTTTTTGTATAGGTGTAATATAACAAATATATTGAAATTAGATATATAAGAATATGGTGGATTGTTTAGGTCAGTATAATTACAATTATATTTAAAATGGTGGATTAAAAATTTAAACGGCTACACGGCATATATAAAAACTGATTATAATATTGTAGTACTGAAGTGAGTGCGCAAGTACAGGTGCACTCCCTATTCCCCCACTCTCATAGCTCGGTGACAGCAATCTGACACGACCGTAGGGAGATATCCCCCTGCAAATATTTTTCAATAGTCTGGAATAACATATTTAATGATCCCATACAAGGTAATGCTGAAATTGAAATTTCAGACAAAATTTTGATGTGATGATCATTTTTTTATATATATTTTCACATACAATTCAAATGAGTTTGTGCCAATCTGCATTTGGCAAGTGTGGTAATTAAGCTTACCACTTTCCAATGACATGTTTTCAATGATGAAATAGACAATACTGACATTTCAAAGATACATTTCTGTATGTGTGTATAAATGTTAAATGTAATTATACTTGGCGTCAGTTTTACAACTCTTAGATAAGTTTCCAATAGGTTGTCAGTTATATAAAGCTTGATTGTTTTGTATGGCCTTTTCATCAGTCCTATAGTCTAATTTATTTGAGTGTTGTGAAATTGGTAATTAAACAATCTCACCGCACTAATTTTTAATAATAAAGTAACTTGTATGTATGTAAACAGAATTGTTATATATCCCCATTAAGTTGATGTAGTAATAATTAGCGTTTCTTTTAATAATTTGTTCTTGTATTTTTTTAATAGCGAGTCTTATGGAGTCTGTTTGGTTCATGTTTTAATAAATAATAATTTAAAATTATATTTTAAATTGACAATAAGTTTATTGAATTTATAATAACGGCACAAAAATTCTTCCTTTTTTAATTTGTAAATTTCATTATTTGAAATATAATGAGTCATAATTACAATCAGACTTCCGTTTTAAGGCAAATGTTTCAATGTATAAAGGTAAGTTTTTACTGATATAAATGTCTTTTTTAATTCTGTAGTGTATAATCTCTCGATGGATATACAAAACGTCATTTATATAGTTCGTATTGAAATACAGTTAGTGCCCTGTAAGTTGGTCAAACTTAAGTTTCTTGAAGCTGAATTCCATCTTGATATTTCATGGTTCATATTTTTTTTATCATCCATTATCTTAATATGTTGATAAGTTTTAACTTAAAGTACAAAAATATTCATGATTTGGTATTTCTCAGACTACGTGTAAATGTGTATTTAAAGATGCTTTGGGTGGCCAATTTATTCTGTGCGTACTATAGTTAATGAATAATTTATAATAAACGACTTTCTTACAAGGTGGGAAGGTCTTCTATTAATTATATGTGTACGGATCTCATCAATCTTTTCTTTTTTATATTTTATCGCTAATTTAATAGATTTATTTAATGGGAAACGGTAGCTTGCTATCTAATCAACATGAAAATTAATAGTGTTTGTTAATTAAAACAATATGTTGCAACATGTTTGTGGTAACGGACATGTTTATGTTGTTCGGTAGCATGTTATTGACCAACATGTTGTTTAATTGAGGTCATGATATAACATGTTTTCAGATTAATTTTAAATGTCAACTGAACATAAATGTACTAAGATTATTTTGTAAACATGTTTGGTTAATTAATTAACCGCATTTAATAACTTGTTTATGTTGTAACATGTAATTCTTTCTGCAACATGTTGTAATATGTTGGACATGTTGGGAGATTGCAAGGTAGATATGGCTGTAGGAAGGATGACCAAAGTGCTGGATGAAAGTTGTGAATAAAAATGTTTGTATATTAGCTATTATAATGAATATTGTATTAAATAAATGTGCTTGTTTCGATTACATATGAGTTTTGTTTTGATATTTCCCTTGCCTTTTAGGATAAGAACGGAAATCATTTAAGATTGATTTGGGGTAGTGATTGAGTGGTCGGTGCAGCAAGTCATGGGTTTGATTCCCTTACCTCGAACCCTTAATCAGTCATAGCATGGTTACATTTTTCAGTTTTCGACCGTAAGTCAAGGCCATAAGGTTCGATTTAAATGAGAACTTTTTTCCCAATGAATAGTGGGTGCCATTTAATAACAATTGAAACAACTTTAATAAT